>JARFIX010000440.1:0-162582 GCA_036346125.1 Lycocerus yunnanus | reverse complement strand
TAACAATTTGAATTTTTAGTTCTAAATTGTTTATTTGAGAATTTCAAATTGACAACTTCAAATTGAAGTATAGTTAACAATTTGTAATTTTTAGTTCTAAATTGTTTATTTGAGAATTTCAAATTGACAACTTCAAATTGAAGTATAGTTAACAATTTGAAACTATCAGTTCTAAATTGTTTATTTGAGAATTTCAAATTGACAACTTCAAATTGAAGTATAGTTAACAATTTGAAACTATCAGTTCTAAATTGTTTATTTGAGAATTTCAAATTGACAACTTCAAATTGAAGTATAGTTAACAATTTGAATTTATCAGTTCTAAAATGTTTATTTGAGAATTTCAAATTGACAACTTCAAATTGAAGTATAGTTAACAATTTGAAACTATCAGTTCTAAATTGTTTATTTGAGAATTTCAAATTGACAACTTCAAATTGAAGTATAGTTAACAATTTGAATTTTTAGTTCTAAATTGTTTATTTGAGAATTTCAAATTGACAACTTTAAATTGAAGTATAGTTAACAATTTGAAACTATCAGTTCTAAATTGTTTATTTGAGAATTTCAAATTGACAACTTCAAATTGAAGTATAGTTAACAATTTGAATTTTAGTTCTAAATTGTTTATTTCAGAATTTCAAATTAACAACTTCAAATTGAAGTATAGTTAACAATTTGAAATTTTTAGTTCTAAATTGTTTATTTGAGAATTTCAAATTGACAACTTCAAATTGAAGTATAGTTAACAATTTGGAATTTAGTTCTAAATTGTTTATTTGAGAATTTCAAATTGACAACTTCAAATTGAAGTATAGTTAACAATTTGAATTTTAGTTCTAAATTGTTTATTTGAGAATTTCAAATTGACAACTTCAAATTGAAGTATAGTTAACAATTTGAAACTATCAGTTCTAAATTGTTTATTTGAGAATTTCAAATTGACAACTTCAAATTGAAGTATAGTTAACAATTTGAAACTATCAGTTCTAAATTGTTTATTTGAGAATTTCAAATTGACAACTTCAAATTGAAGTATAGTTAACAATTTGAATTTTAGTTCTAAATTGTTTATTTGAGAATTTCAAATTGACAACTTCAAATTGAAGTATAGTTAACAATTTGAATTTTAGTTCTAAATTGTTTATTTGAGAATTTCAAATTGACAACTTCAAATTGAAGTATAGTTAACAATTTGTAATTTTTAGTTCTAAATTGTTTATTTGAGAATTTCAAATTGACAACTTCAAATTAAAGTATAGTTAACAATTTGAAACTATCAGTTCTAAATTGTTTATTTGAGAATTTCAAATTGACAACTTCAAATTGAAGTATAGTTAACAATTTGAAACTATCAGTTCTAAATTGTTTATTTGAGAATTTCAAATTGACAACTTCAAATTGAAGTATAGTTAACAATTTTTAATTTTTAGTTCTAAATTGTTTATTTGAGAATTTCAAATTGACAACTTCAAATTGAAGTATAGTTAACAATTTGAAACTATCAGTTCTAAATTGTTTATTTGAGAATTTCAAATTGACAACTTCAAATTGAAGTATAGTTAACAATTTGGAATTTTAGTTCTAAATTGTTTATTTGAGAATTTCAAATTGACAACTTCAAATTGAAGTATAGTTAACAATTTGAAACTATCAGTTCTAAATTGTTTATTTGAGAATTTCAAATTGACAACTTCAAATTGAAGTATAGTTAACAATTTGAAACTATCAGTTCTAAATTGTTTATTTGAGAATTTCAAATTGACAACTTCAAATTGAAGTATAGTTAACAATTTGAAATTTAGTTCTAAATTGTTTATTTGAGAATTTCAAATTGACAACTTCAAATTGAAGTATAGTTAACAATTTGAATTTTAGTTCTAAATTGTTTATTTGAGAATTTCAAATTGACAACTTCAAATTGAAGTATAGTTAACAATTTGAAATTTTAGTTCTAAATTGTTTATTTGAGAATTTCAAATTGACAACTTCAAATTGAAGTATAGTTAACAATTTGAATTTTTAGTTCTAAATTGTTTATTTGAGAATTTCAAATTGACAACTTCAAATTGAAGTATAGTTAACAATTTGTAATTTTAGTTCTAAATTGTTTATTTGAGAATTTCAAATTGACAACTTCAAATTGAAGTATAGTTAACAATTTGAAATTATTCAGTTCTAAATTGTTTATTTGAGAATTTCAAATTGACAACTTCAAATTAAAGTATAGTTAACAATTTGAAACTATCAGTTCTAAATTGTTTATTTGAGAATTTCAAATTGACAACTTCAAATTGAAGTATAGTTAACAATTTGAAACTATCAGTTCTAAATTGTTTATTTGAGAATTTCAAATTGACAACTTCAAATAGAAGTATACTTAACAATTTGTAATTTTAGTTCTAAGTTGTTTATTTGAGAATTTCAAATTGACAACTTCAAATTGAAGTATAGTTAACAATTTGGAATTTTTAGTTCTAAATTGTTTATTTGAGAATTTCAAATTGACAACTTCAAATTGAAGTATAGTTAACAATTTGAATTTTAGTTCTAAATTGTTTATTTGAGAATTTCAAATTGACAACTTCAAATTGAAGTATAGTTAACAATTTGAAACTATCAGTTCTAAATTATTTATTTGAGAATTTCAAATTGACAACTTCAAATTGAAGTATAGTTAACAATTTGAAACTATCAGTTCTAAATTGTTTATTTGAGAATTTCAAATTGACAACTTCAAATTGAAGTATAGTTAACAATTTGAAACTATCAGTTCTAAATTGTTTATTTGAGAATTTCAAATTGACAACTTCAAATTGAAGTATAGTTAACAATTTGGAATTTTTAGTTCTAAATTGTTTATTTGAGAATTTCAAATTGACAACTTCAAATTGAAGTATAGTTAACAATTTGAATTTTAGTTCTAAATTATTTATTTGAGAATTTCAAATTGACAACTTCAAATTGAAGTATAGTTAACAATTTGAAACTATCAGTTCTAAATTGTTTATTTGAGAATTTCAAATTGACAACTTCAAATTGAAGTATAGTTAACAATTTGTAATTTTTAGTTCTAAATTGTTTATTTGAGAATTTCAAATTGACAACTTCAAATTGAAGTATAGTTAACAATTTGTAATTTTTAGTTCTAAATTGTTTATTTGAGAATTTCAAATTGACAACTTCAAATTGAAGTATAGTTAATAATTTGTAATTTTTAGTTCTAAATTGTTTATTTGAGAATTTCAAATTGACAACTTCAAATTGAAGTATAGTTAACAATTTGAAACTATCAGTTCTAAATTGTTTATTTGAGAATTTCAAATTGACAACTTCAAATTGAAGTATAGTTAACAATTTGTAATTTTTAGTTCTAAATTGTTTATTTGAGAATTTCAAATTGACAACTTCAAATTGAAGTATAGTTAACAATTTGAAACTATCAGTTCTAAATTGTTTATTTGAGAATTTCAAATTGACAACTTCAAATTGAAGTATAGTTAACAATTTGAATTTTAGTTCTAAATTGTTTATTTGAGAATTTCAAATTGACAACTTCAAATTGAAGTATAGTTAACAATTTGTAATTTTAGTTCTAAATTGTTTATTTGAGAATTTCAAATTGACAACTTCAAATTGAAGTATAGTTAACAATTTGAAATTTTAGTTCTAAATTGTTTATTTGAGAATTTCAAATTGACAACTTCAAATTGAAGTATAGTTAACAATTTGAAACTATCAGTTCTAAATTGTTTATTTGAGAATTTCAAATTGACAACTTCAAATTGAAGTATAGTTAACAATTTGAATTTTTAGTTCTAAATTGTTTATTTGAGAATTTCAAATTGACAACTTCAAATTGAAGTATAGTTAACAATTTGTAATTTTAGTTCTAAATTGTTTATTTGAGAATTTCAAATTGACAACTTCAAATTGAAGTATAGTTAACAATTTGAAATTTTAGTTCTAAATTGTTTATTTGAGAATTTCAAATTGACAACTTCAAATTGAAGTATAGTTAACAATTTGAAACTATCAGTTCTAAATTGTTTATTTGAGAATTTCAAATTGACAACTTCAAATTGAAGTATAGTTAACAATTTGAATTTTTAGTTCTAAATTGTTTATTTGAGAATTTCAAATTGACAACTTCAAATTGAAGTATAGTTAACAATTTGTAATTTTTAGTTCTAAATTGTTTATTTGAGAATTTCAAATTGACAACTTCAAATTGAAGTATAGTTAACAATTTGAATTTTAGTTCTAAATTGTTTATTTGAGAATTTCAAATTGACAACTTCAAATTGAAGTATAGTTAACAATTTGAAACTATCAGTTCTAAATTGTTTATTTGAGAATTTCAAATTGACAACTTCAAATTGAAGTATAGTTAACAATTTGAATTTTAGTTCTAAATTGTTTATTTGAGAATTTCAAATTGACAACTTCAAATTGAAGTATAGTTAACAATTTGAAATTTAGTTCTAAATTGTTTATTTGAGAATTTCAAATTGACAACTTCAAATTGAAGTATAGTTAACAATTTGAATTTTTAGTTCTAAATTGTTTATTTGAGAATTTCAAATTGACAACTTCAAATTGAAGTATAGTTAACAATTTGAAATTTTAGTTCTAAATTGTTTATTTGAGAATTTCAAATTGACAACTTCAAATTGAAGTATAGTTAACAATTTGAAACTATCAGTTCTAAATTGTTTATTTGAGAATTTCAAATTGACAACTTTAAATTGAAGTATAGTTAACAATTTGAATTTTAGTTCTAAATTGTTTATTTGAGAATTTCAAATTGACAACTTCAAATTGAAGTATAGTTAACAATTTGGAATTTTAGTTCTAAATTGTTTATTTGAGAATTTCAAATTGACAACTTCAAATTGAAGTATAGTTAACAATTTGAAACTATAGTTCTAAATTGTTTATTTGAGAATTTAAATTGACAACTTCAAATTGAAGTATAGTTAACAATTTGAAACTATCAGTTCTAAATTGTTTATTTGAGAATTTCAAATTGACAACTTCAAATTGAAGTATAGTTAACAATTTGAAACTATCAGTTCTAAATTGTTTATTTGAGAATTTCAAATTGACAACTTCAAATTGAAGTATAGTTAACAATTTGTAATTTTAGTTCTAAATTGTTTATTTGAGAATTTCAAATTGACAACTTCAAATTGAAGTATAGTTAACAATTTGAATTTTAGTTCTAAATTGTTTATTTGAGAATTTCAAATTGACAACTTCAAATTGAAGTATAGTTAACAATTTGAATTTTAGTTCTAAATTGTTTATTTGAGAATTTCAAATTGACAACTTCAAATTGAAGTATAGTTAACAATTTGAATTTAGTTCTAAATTGTTTATTTGAGAATTTCAAATTGACAACTTCAAATTGAAGTATAGTTAACAATTTGAAACTATCAGTTCTAAATTGTTTATTTGAGAATTTCAAATTGACAACTTCAAATTGAAGTATAGTTAACAATTTGAAACTATCAGTTCTAAATTGTTTATTTGAGAATTTCAAATTGACAACTTCAAATTGAAGTATAGTTAACAATTTGAATTTTAGTTCTAAATTGTTTATTTGAGAATTTCAAATTGACAACTTCAAATTGAAGTATAGTTAACAATTTGAATTTTTAGTTCTAAATTGTTTATTTGAGAATTTCAAATTGACAACTTCAAATTGAAGTATAGTTAACAATTTGTAATTTTAGTTCTAAATTGTTTATTTGAGAATTTCAAATTGACAACTTCAAATTGAAGTATAGTTAACAATTTGAAATTTAGTTCTAAATTGTTTATTTGAGAATTTCAAATTGACAACTTCAAATTGAAGTATAGTTAACAATTTGAATTTTAGTTCTAAATTGTTTATTTGAGAATTTCAAATTGACAACTTCAAATTGAAGTATAGTTAACAATTTGAAACTATTTAGTTCTAAATTGTTTATTTGAGAATTTCAAATTGACAACTTCAAATTGAAGTATAGTTAACAATTTGAAATTTAGTTCTAAATTGTTTATTTGAGAATTTCAAATTGACAACTTCAAATTGAAGTATAGTTAACAATTTGAAACTTTAGTTCTAAATTGTTTATTTGAGAATTTCAAATTGACAACTTCAAATTGAAGTATAGTTAACAATTTGAACTTTAGTTCTAAATTGTTTATTTGAGAATTTCAAATTGACAACTTCAAATTGAAGTATAGTTAACAATTTGAAATTTTAGTTCTAAATTGTTTATTTGAGAATTTCAAATTGACAACTTCAAATTGAAGTATAGTTAACAATTTGTAATTTTAGTTCTAAATTGTTTATTTGAGAATTTCAAATTGACAACTTCAAATTGAAGTATAGTTAACAATTTGAATTTTAGTTCTAAATTGTTTATTTGAGAATTTCAAATTGACAACTTCAAATTGAAGTATAGTTAACAATTTGAATTTTAGTTCTAAATTGTTTATTTGAGAATTTCAAATTGACAACTTCAAATTGAAGTATAGTTAACAATTTGAAACTATCAGTTCTAAATTGTTTATTTGAGAATTTCAAATTGACAACTTCAAATTGAAGTATAGTTAACAATTTGAAACTATCAGTTCTAAATTGTTTATTTGAGAATTTCAAATTGACAACTTCAAATTGAAGTATAGTTAACAATTTGAAATTTTAGTTCTAAATTGTTTATTTGAGAATTTCAAATTGACAACTTCAAATTGAAGTATAGTTAACAATTTGAATTTTTAGTTCTAAATTGTTTATTTGAGAATTTCAAATTGACAACTTCAAATTGAAGTATAGTTAACAATTTGAATTTTTAGTTCTAAATTGTTTATTTGAGAATTTCAAATTGACAACTTCAAATTGAAGTATAGTTAACAATTTGAATTTTAGTTCTAAATTGTTTATTTGAGAATTTCAAATTGACAACTTCAAATTGAAGTATAGTTAACAATTTGAATTTTTAGTTCTAAATTGTTTATTTGAGAATTTCAAATTGACAACTTCAAATTGAAGTATAGTTAACAATTTGAATTTTTAGTTCTAAATTGTTTATTTGAGAATTTCAAATTGACAACTTCAAATTGAAGTATAGTTAACAATTTGAAATTTTAGTTCTAAATTGTTTATTTGAGAATTTCAAATTGACAACTTCAAATTGAAGTATAGTTAACAATTTGAAATTTAGTTCTAAATTGTTTATTTGAGAATTTCAAATTGACAACTTCAAATTGAAGTATAGTTAACAATTTGAATTTTAGTTCTAAATTGTTTATTTGAGAATTTCAAATTGACAACTTCAAATTGAAGTATAGTTAACAATTTGAAATTTCAGTTCTAAATTGTTTATTTGAGAATTTCAAATTGACAACTTCAAATTGAAGTATAGTTAACAATTTGAAATTTAGTTCTAAATTGTTTATTTGAGAATTTCAAATTGACAACTTCAAATTGAAGTATAGTTAACAATTTGAAATTCAGTTCTAAATTGTTTATTTGAGAATTTCAAATTGACAACTTCAAATTGAAGTATAGTTAACAATTTGAAACTATCAGTTCTAAATTGTTTATTTGAGAATTTCAAATTGACAACTTCAAATTGAAGTATAGTTAACAATTTGAATTTTAGTTCTAAATTGTTTATTTGAGAATTTCAAATTGACAACTTCAAATTGAAGTATAGTTAACAATTTGAATTTTTAGTTCTAAATTGTTTATTTGAGAATTTCAAATTGACAACTTCAAATTGAAGTATAGTTAACAATTTGAAACTTCAGTTCTAAATTGTTTATTTGAGAATTTCAAATTGACAACTTCAAATTGAAGTATAGTTAACAATTTGAAATTTTAGTTCTAAATTGTTTATTTGAGAATTTCAAATTGACAACTTCAAATTGAAGTATAGTTAACAATTTGAAACTATCAGTTCTAAATTGTTTATTTGAGAATTTCAAATTGACAACTTCAAATTGAAGTATAGTTAACAATTTGAATTTTTAGTTCTAAATTGTTTATTTGAGAATTTCAAATTGACAACTTCAAATTGAAGTATAGTTAACAATTTGAATTTTAGTTCTAAATTGTTTATTTGAGAATTTCAAATTGACAACTTCAAATTGAAGTATAGTTAACAATTTGAAATTTTAGTTCTAAATTGTTTATTTGAGAATTTCAAATTGACAACTTCAAATTGAAGTATAGTTAACAATTTGAAACTATCAGTTCTAAATTGTTTATTTGAGAATTTCAAATTGACAACTTCAAATTGAAGTATAGTTAACAATTTGAATTTTAGTTCTAAATTGTTTATTTGAGAATTTCAAATTGACAACTTCAAATTGAAGTATAGTTAACAATTTGAAATTTTTCAGTTCTAAATTGTTTATTTGAGAATTTCAAATTGACAACTTCAAATTGAAGTATAGTTAACAATTTGAATTTTAGTTCTAAATTGTTTATTTGAGAATTTCAAATTGACAACTTCAAATTGAAGTATAGTTAACAATTTGAATTTTAGTTCTAAATTGTTTATTTGAGAATTTCAAATTGACAACTTCAAATTGAAGTATAGTTAACAATTTGAAACTATCAGTTCTAAATTGTTTATTTGAGAATTTCAAATTGACAACTTCAAATTGAAGTATAGTTAACAATTTGAATTTTAGTTCTAAATTGTTTATTTGAGAATTTCAAATTGACAACTTCAAATTGAAGTATAGTTAACAATTTGAATTTAGTTCTAAATTGTTTATTTGAGAATTTCAAATTGACAACTTCAAATTGAAGTATAGTTAACAATTTGAATTTTAGTTCTAAATTGTTTATTTGAGAATTTCAAATTGACAACTTCAAATTGAAGTATAGTTAACAATTTGAAACTATCAGTTCTAAATTGTTTATTTGAGAATTTCAAATTGACAACTTCAAATTGAAGTATAGTTAACAATTTGAAATTTAGTTCTAAATTGTTTATTTGAGAATTTCAAATTGACAACTTCAAATTGAAGTATAGTTAACAATTTGGAATTTTTAGTTCTAAATTGTTTATTTGAGAATTTCAAATTGACAACTTCAAATTGAAGTATAGTTAACAATTTGGAATTTTTAGTTCTAAATTGTTTATTTGAGAATTTCAAATTGACAACTTCAAATTGAAGTATAGTTAACAATTTGAATTTTAGTTCTAAATTGTTTATTTGAGAATTTCAAATTGACAACTTCAAATTGAAGTATAGTTAACAATTTGAAATTTCAGTTCTAAATTGTTTATTTGAGAATTTCAAATTGACAACTTCAAATTGAAGTATAGTTAACAATTTGAAACTATCAGTTCTAAATTGTTTATTTGAGAATTTCAAATTGACAACTTCAAATTGAAGTATAGTTAACAATTTGAATTTTTAGTTCTAAATTGTTTATTTGAGAATTTCAAATTGACAACTTCAAATTGAAGTATAGTTAACAATTTGTAATTTTTAGTTCTAAATTGTTTATTTGAGAATTTCAAATTGACAACTTCAAATTGAAGTATAGTTAACAATTTGTAATTTTAGTTCTAAATTGTTTATTTGAGAATTTCAAATTGACAACTTCAAATTGAAGTATAGTTAACAATTTGAAACTATCAGTTCTAAATTGTTTATTTGAGAATTTCAAATTGACAACTTCAAATTGAAGTATAGTTAACAATTTGAAACTATCAGTTCTAAATTGTTTATTTGAGAATTTCAAATTGACAACTTCAAATTGAAGTATAGTTAACAATTTGAAATTTTAGTTCTAAATTGTTTATTTGAGAATTTCAAATTGACAACTTCAAATTGAAGTATAGTTAACAATTTGAATTTTAGTTCTAAATTGTTTATTTGAGAATTTCAAATTGACAACTTCAAATTGAAGTATAGTTAACAATTTGAAACTATCAGTTCTAAATTGTTTATTTGAGAATTTCAAATTGACAACTTCAAATTGAAGTATAGTTAACAATTTGAAACTATCAGTTCTAAATTGTTTATTTGAGAATTTCAAATTGACAACTTCAAATTGAAGTATAGTTAACAATTTGGAAATTTTAGTTCTAAATTGTTTATTTGAGAATTTCAAATTGACAACTTCAAATTGAAGTATAGTTAACAATTTGAAATTTTAGTTCTAAATTGTTTATTTGAGAATTTCAAATTGACAACTTCAAATTGAAGTATAGTTAACAATTTGAAATTTAGTTCTAAATTGTTTATTTGAGAATTTAAATTGACAACTTCAAATTGAAGTATAGTTAACAATTTGAAATTTTAGTTCTAAATTGTTTATTTGAGAATTTCAAATTGACAACTTCAAATTGAAGTATAGTTAACAATTTGAAACTATCAGTTCTAAATTGTTTATTTGAGAATTTCAAATTGACAACTTCAAATTGAAGTATAGTTAACAATTTGAAACTATCAGTTCTAAATTGTTTATTTGAGAATTTCAAATTGACAACTTCAAATTGAAGTATAGTTAACAATTTGAAACTATCAGTTCTAAATTGTTTATTTGAGAATTTCAAATTGACAACTTCAAATTGAAGTATAGTTAACAATTTGAAATTTTATCAGTTCTAAATTGTTTATTTGAGAATTTCAAATTGACAACTTCAAATTGAAGTATAGTTAACAATTTGGAATTTTCAGTTCTAAATTGTTTATTTGAGAATTTCAAATTGACAACTTCAAATTGAAGTATAGTTAACAATTTGAAATTTATCAGTTCTAAATTGTTTATTTGAGAATTTCAAATTGACAACTTCAAATTGAAGTATAGTTAACAATTTGAAACTTCAGTTCTAAATTGTTTATTTGAGAATTTCAAATTGACAACTTCAAATTGAAGTATAGTTAACAATTTGGAATTTTTAGTTCTAAATTGTTTATTTGAGAATTTCAAATTGACAACTTCAAATTGAAGTATAGTTAACAATTTGAATTTTTAGTTCTAAATTGTTTATTTGAGAATTTCAAATTGACAACTTCAAATTGAAGTATAGTTAACAATTTGAAACTATCAGTTCTAAATTGTTTATTTGAGAATTTCAAATTGACAACTTCAAATTGAAGTATAGTTAACAATTTGAATTTTTAGTTCTAAATTGTTTATTTGAGAATTTCAAATTGACAACTTCAAATTGAAGTATAGTTAACAATTTGTAATTTTAGTTCTAAATTGTTTATTTGAGAATTTCAAATTGACAACTTCAAATTGAAGTATAGTTAACAATTTGAAACTATCAGTTCTAAATTGTTTATTTGAGAATTTCAAATTGACAACTTCAAATTGAAGTATAGTTAACAATTTGAAACTATCAGTTCTAAATTGTTTATTTGAGAATTTCAAATTGACAACTTCAAATTGAAGTATAGTTAACAATTTGGAATTTTAGTTCTAAATTGTTTATTTGAGAATTTCAAATTGACAACTTCAAATTGAAGTATAGTTAACAATTTGTAATTTTAGTTCTAAATTGTTTATTTGAGAATTTAAAATTGACAACTTCAAATTGAAGTATAGTTAACAATTTGAAACTATCAGTTCTAAATTGTTTATTTGAGAATTTCAAATTGACAACTTCATATTGAAGTAGAGTTAACAATATGAAACTATCAGTTCTAAATTGTTTATTTGAGAATTTCAAATTGACAACTTCAAATTGAAGTATAGTTAACAATTTGGAATTTTCAGTTCTAAATTGTTTATTTGAGAATTTCAAATTGACAACTTCATATTGAAGTAGAGTTAACAATATGAAACTATCAGTTCTAAATTGTTTATTTGAGAATTTCAAATTGACAACTTCAAATTAAAGTATAGTTAACAATTTGTAATTTTAGTTCTACATTGTTTATTTGAGAATTTCAAATTGACAACTTCAAATTGAAGTATAGTTAACAATTTGAAACTATCAGTTCTAAATTGTTTATTTGAGAATTTTAAATTGACAACTTCAAATTGAAGTATAGTTAACAATTTTTAATTTTTAGTTCTAAATTGTTTATTTAGAATTTCAAATTGACAACTTCAAATTGAAGTATAGTTAACAATTTGGAATTTTAGTTCTAAATTGTTTATTTGAGAATTTCAAATTTGACAACTTCAATTGAAGTATAGTTAACAATTTGGAATTTTTAGTTCTAAATTGTTTATTTGAGAATTTCAAATTGACAACTTCAAATTGAAGTATAGTTAACAATTTGAAACTATCAGTTGTGATTGTTTATTTGAGAATTTCAAATTGACAACTTCAAATTGAAGTATAGTTAACAATTTGAAACTATCAGTTCTAAATTGTTTATTTAAGAATTTCAAATTGACAACTTCAAATTGAAGTATAGTTAACAATTTGAAACTATCAGTTCTAAATTGTTTATTTGAGAATTTCAAATTGACAACTTCAAATTGAAGTATAGTTAACAATTTGGAACTTTTTGTTCTAAATTGTATATTTGAGAATTTCAAATTGACAACTTCAAATTGAAGTATAGTTAACAATTTGTAATTTTTAGTTCTAAATTGTTTATTTGAGAATTTCAAATTGACAACTTCAAATTGAAGTATAGTTAACAATTTGGAATTTTTAGTTCTAAATTGTTTATTTGAGAATTTCAAATTGACAACTTCAAATTGAAGTATAGTTAACAATTTGAAACTATCAGTTCTAAATTGTTTATTTGAGAATTTCAAATTGACAACTTAAATATTGAAGTATAGTTAACAATATGAAACTATCAGTTCTAAATTGTTTATTTGAGAATTTCAAATTGACAACTTCAAATTGAAGTATAGTTAACAATTTGAATTTTCAGTTCTAAATTGTTTATTTGAGAATTTCAAATTGACAACTTAAATATTGAAGTATAGTTAACAATTTGAAACTATCAGTTCTAAATTGTTTATTTGAGAATTTCAAATTGACAACTTCAAATTGAAGTATAGTTAACAATTTGAAACTATCAGTTCTAAATTGTTTATTTGAGAATTTCAAATTGACAACTTCAAATTGAAGTATAGTTAACAATTTGTAATTTTAGTTCTAAATTGTTTATTTGAGAATTTCAAATTGACAACTTCAAATTGAAGTATAGTTAACAATTTGAATTTTAGTTCTAAATTGTTTATTTGAGAATTTCAAATTGACAACTTCAAATTGAAGTATAGTTAACAATTTGGAATTTTAGTTCTAAATTGTTTATTTGAGAATTTCAAATTGACAACTTCAAATTGAAGTATAGTTAACAATTTGAAACTATCAGTTCTAAATTGTTTATTTGAGAATTTCAAATTGACAACTTCAAATTGAAGTATAGTTAACAATTTGAAACTATCAGTTCTAAATTGTTTATTTGAGAATTTCAAATTGACAACTTCAAATTGAAGTATAGTTAACAATTTGAAACTATCAGTTCTAAATTGTTTATTTGAGAATTTCAAATTGACAACTTCAAATTGAAGTATAGTTAACAATTTGGAATTTTAGTTCTAAATTGTTTATTTGAGAATTTCAAATTGACAACTTCAAATTGAAGTATAGTTAACAATTTGAATTTTAGTTCTAAATTGTTTATTTGAGAATTTCAAATTGACAACTTCAAATTGAAGTATAGTTAACAATTTGAATTTTTAGTTCTAAATTGTTTATTTGAGAATTTCAAATTGACAACTTCAAATTGAAGTATAGTTAACAATTTGTAATTTTAGTTCTAAATTGTTTATTTGAGAATTTCAAATTGACAACTTCAAATTGAAGTATAGTTAACAATTTGAATTTTAGTTCTAAATTGTTTATTTGAGAATTTCAAATTGACAACTTCAAATTGAAGTATAGTTAACAATTTGAAATTTTCAGTTCTAAATTGTTTATTTGAGAATTTCAAATTGACAACTTCAAATTGAAGTATAGTTAACAATTTGAAACTATCAGTTCTAAATTGTTTATTTGAGAATTTCAAATTGACAACTTCAAATTGAAGTATAGTTAACAATTTGTAATTTAGTTCTAAATTGTTTATTTGAGAATTTCAAATTGACAACTTCAAATTGAAGTATAGTTAACAATTTGAATTTTAGTTCTAAATTGTTTATTTGAGAATTTCAAATTGACAACTTCAAATTGAAGTATAGTTAACAATTTGTAATTTTAGTTCTAAATTGTTTATTTGAGAATTTCAAATTGACAACTTCAAATTGAAGTATAGTTAACAATTTGAATATCAGTTCTAAATTGTTTATTTGAGAATTTCAAATTGACAACTTCAAATTGAAGTATAGTTAACAATTTGAAACTATCAGTTCTAAATTGTTTATTTGAGAATTTCAAATTGACAACTTCAAATTGAAGTATAGTTAACAATTTGAAATTTTCAGTTCTAAATTGTTTATTTGAGAATTTCAAATTGACAACTTCAAATTGAAGTATAGTTAACAATTTGAAATTTAGTTCTAAATTGTTTATTTGAGAATTTCAAATTGACAACTTCAAATTGAAGTATAGTTAACAATTTGAAATTTTTAGTTCTAAATTGTTTATTTGAGAATTTCAAATTGACAACTTCAAATTGAAGTATAGTTAACAATTTGAAATTATCAGTTCTAAATTGTTTATTTGAGAATTTCAAATTGACAACTTCAAATTGAAGTATAGTTAACAATTTGAATTTTAGTTCTAAATTGTTTATTTGAGAATTTCAAATTGACAACTTCAAATTGAAGTATAGTTAACAATTTGAAACTATCAGTTCTAAATTGTTTATTTGAGAATTTCAAATTGACAACTTCAAATTGAAGTATAGTTAACAATTTGGAATTTTTAGTTCTAAATTGTTTATTTGAGAATTTCAAATTGACAACTTCAAATTGAAGTATAGTTAACAATTTGAAACTATCAGTTGTAATTGTTTATTTGAGAATTTCAAATTGACAACTTCAAATTGAAGTATAGTTAACAATTTGAAACTATCAGTTCTAAATTGTTTATTTAAGAATATCAAATTGACAACTTCAAATTGAAGTATAGTTAACAATTTGAATTTTAGTTCTAAATTGTTTATTTGAGAATTTCAAATTGACAACTTCAAATTGAAGTATAGTTAACAATTTGTAATTTTAGTTCTAAATTGTTTATTTGAGAATTTCAAATTGACAACTTCAAATTGAAGTATAGTTAACAATTTGAAACTATCAGTTCTAAATTGTTTATTTGAGAATTTCAAATTGACAACTTCAAATTGAAGTATAGTTAACAATTTGTAATTTTAGTTCTAAATTGTTTATTTGAGAATTTCAAATTGACAACTTCAAATTGAAGTATAGTTAACAATTTGAAACTATCAGTTCTAAATTGTTTATTTGAGAATTTCAAATTGACAACTTCAAATTGAAGTATAGTTAACAATTTGAAACTATCAGTTCTAAATTGTTTATTTGAGAATTTCAAATTGACAACTTCAAATTGAAGTATAGTTAACAATTTTGAATTTTTAGTTCTAAATTGTTTATTTGAGAATTTCAAATTGACAACTTCAAATTGAAGTATAATTAACAATTTGTAATTTTTAGTTCTAAATTGTTTATTTGAGAATTTCAAATTGACAACTTCAAATTGAAGTATAGTTAACAATTTGAAATTTTTAGTTCTAAATTGTTTATTTGAGAATTTCAAATTGACAACTTCAAATTGAAGTATAGTTAACAATTTGAAACTATCAGTTCTAAATTGTTTATTTGAGAATTTCAAATTGACAACTTCAAATTGAAGTATAGTTAACAATTTGAAACTATCAGTTCTAAATTGTTTATTTGAGAATTTCAAATTGACAACTTCAAATTGAAGTATAGTTAACAATTTGGAATTTTTAGTTCTAAATTGTTTATTTGAGAATTTCAAATTGACAACTTCAAATTGAAGTATAGTTAACAATTTGAAACTATCAGTTCTAAATTGTTTATTTGAGAATTTCAAATTGACAACTTCAAATTGAAGTATAGTTAACAATTTGAAACTATCAGTTCTAAATTGTTTATTTGAGAATTTCAAATTGACAACTTCAAATTGAAGTATAGTTAACAATTTGAATTTTAGTTCTAAATTGTTTATTTGAGAATTTCAAATTGACAACTTCAAATTGAAGTATAGTTAACAATTTGAAACTATCAGTTCTAAATTGTTTATTTGAGAATTTCAAATTGACAACTTCAAATTGAAGTATAGTTAACAATTTGAAACTATCAGTTCTAAATTGTTTATTTGAGAATTTCAAATTGACAACTTCAAATTGAAGTATAGTTAACAATTTGAAACTATCAGTTCTAAATTGTTTATTTGAGAATTTCAAATTGACAACTTCAAATTGAAGTATAGTTAACAATTTGAATTTTTGTTCTAAATTGTTTATTTGAGAATTTCAAATTGACAACTTCAAATTGAAGTATAGTTAACAATTTGAAACTATCAGTTTTTAATTGTTTAATTGAGAATTTCAAATTGACAGCTTCAAATTGAAGTATAGTTAACAATTTGTAATTTTTAGTTCTAAATTGTTTATTTGACAATTTCAAATTGACAACTTCAAATTGAAGTATAATTAACAATTTGTAATTTTTAGTTCTAAATTGTTTATTTGAGAATTTCAAATTGACAACTTCAAATTGAAGTATAGTTAACAATTTGAAACTATCAGTTCTAAATTGTTTATTTGAGAATTCAAATTGACAACTTCAAATTGAAGTATAGTTACAATTTGAAACTATCAGTTCTTAATTGTTTATTTGAGAATTTCAAATTGACAACTTCAAAATTAAGTATAGTTAACAATTTGGAATTTTTAGTTCTAAATTGTTTATTTGAGAATTTCAAATTGACAACTTCATATTGAAGTAGAGTTAACAATATGAAACTATCAGTTCTAAATTGTTTATTTGAGAATTTCAAATTGACAACTTCAAATTGAAGTATAGTTAACAATTTGGAATTTTTAGTTCTAAATTATTTGTTTGAGAATTTCAAAATGACAACTTCAAATTGAAGTATAGTTAACAATTTGAAACTATCAGTTCTAAATTGTTTATTTGAGAATTTCAAATTGACAACTTCAAATTGAAGTATAGTTAACAATTTGAAACTATCAGTTCTAAATTGTTTATTTGAGAATTTCAAATTGACAACTTCAAATTGAAGTATAGTTAACAATTTGAAACTATCAGTTCTAAATTGTTTATTTGAGAATTTCAAATTGACAACTTCAAATTGAAGTATAGTTAACAATTTGAAATTTAGTTCTAAATTGTTTATTTGAGAATTTCAAATTGACAACTTCAAATTGAAGTATAGTTAACAATTTGGAATTTTTAGTTCTAAATTGTATATTTGAGAATTTCAAATTAACAACTTCAAATTGAAGTATAGTTAACAATTTGTAATTTTTAGTTCTAAATTGTTTATTTGAGAATTTCAAATTGACAACTTCAAATTGAAGTATAGTTAACAATTTGAAACTATCAGTTCTAAATTGTTTATTTGAGAATTTCAAATTGACAACTTCAAATTGAAGTATAGTTAACAATTTGGAATTTTTAGTTCTAAATTGTTTATTTGAGAATTTCAAATTGACAACTTCAAATTGAAGTATAGTTAACAATTTGTAATTTAGTTCTAAATTGTTTATTTGAGAATTTCAAATTGACAACTTCAAATTGAAGTATAGTTAACAATTTGAATTTTAGTTCTAAATTGTTTATTTGAGAATTCAAATTGACAACTTCAAATTGAAGTATAGTTAACAATTTGAAACTATCAGTTCTAAATTGTTTATTTGAGAATTTCAAATTGACAACTTCAAATTGAAGTATAGTTAATAATTTGAAACTATCAGTTCTAAATTGTTTATTTGAGAATTTCAAATTGACAACTTCAAATTGAAGTATAGTTAACAATTTGAAACTATAGTTCTAAATTGTTTATTTGAGAATTTCAAATTGACAACTTCAAATTGAAGTATAGTTAACAATTTGAAACTATCAGTTCTAAATTGTTTATTTGAGAATTTCAAATTGACAACTTCAAATTGAAGTATAGTTAACAATTTGAATTTTTAGTTCTAAATTGTTTATTTGAGAATTTCAAATTGACAACTTCAAATTGAAGTATAGTTAACAATTTGAATTTTAGTTCTAAATTGTTTATTTGAGAATTTCAAATTGACAACTTCAAATTGAGTATAGTTAACAATTTGTAATTTTAGTTCTAAATTGTTTATTTGAGAATTTCAAATTGACAACTTCAAATTAAGTATAGTTAACAATTTGTAATTTTTAGTTCTACATTGTTTATTTGAGAATTTCAAATTGAAAACTTCAAATTGAAGTATAGTTAACAATTTGAAACTATCAGTTCTAAATTGTTTATTTGAGAATTTCAAATTGACAACTTCAAATTGAAGTATAGTTAACAATTTGAATTTAGTTCTAAATTGTTTATTTGAGAATTTCAAATTGACAACTTCAAATTGAAGTATAGTTAACAATTTGAAACTATCAGTTCTAAATTGTTTATTTGAGAATTTCAAATTGACAACTTCAAATTGAAGTATAGTTAACAATTTGAATTTTAGTTCTAAATTGTTTATTTGAGAATTTCAAATTGACAACTTCAAATTGAAGTATAGTTAACAATTTGAAATTTTTTAGTTCTAAATTGTTTATTTGAGAATTTCAAATTGACAACTTCAAATTGAAGTATAGTTAACAATTTGAAACTATCAGTTCTAAATTGTTTATTTGAGAATTTCAAATTGACAACTTCAAATTGAAGTATAGTTAACAATTAGAAACTATCAGTTCTAAATTGTTTATTTGAGAATTTCAAATTGACAACTTCAAATTGAAGTATAGTTAACAATTTGAAACTATCAGTTCTAAATTGTTTATTTGAGAATTTCAAATTGACAACTTCAAATTGAAGTATAGTTAACAATTTGAAATATCAGTTCTAAATTGTTTATTTGAGAATTTCAAATTGACAACTTCAAATTGAAGTATAGTTAACAATTTGAAACTATCAGTTGTAATTGTTTATTTGAGAATTGCAAATTGACAACTTCAAATTGAAGTATAGTTAACAATTTGAAACTATCAGTTCTAAATTGTTTATTTAAGAATATCAAATTGACAACTTCAAATTGAAGTATAGTTAACAATTTGAAACTATCAGTTCTAAATTGTTTATTTGAGAATTTCAAATTGACAACTTCAAATTGAAGTATAGTTAACAATTTGGAATTTTTTGTTCTAAATTGTATATTTGAGAATTTCAAATTGACAACTTCAAATTGAAGTATAGTTAACAATTTGTAATTTTTAGTTCTACATTGTTTATTTGAGAATTTCAAATTGAAAACTTCAAATTAAAGTATAGTTAACAATTTGGAATTTTTAGTTCTAAATTGTTTATTTGAGAATTTAAAATTGACAACTTCAAATTGAAGTATAGTTAACAATTTGAAACTATCAGTTCTAAATTGTTTATTTGAGAATTTCAAATTGACAACTTCAAATTGAAGTATAGTTAACAATTTGTAATTTTAGTTCTAAATTGTTTATTTGAAAATTACAAATTGACAACTTCAAATTGAAGTATAGTTAACAATTTGGAATTTTAGTTCTAAATTGTTTATTTGAGAATTTCAAATTGACAACTTCAAATTGAAGTATAGTTAACAATTTGGAATTTTAGTTCTAAATTGTTTATTTGAGAATTTCAAATTGACAACTTCAAATTGAAGTATAGTTAACAATTTGGAATTTTTAGTTCTAAATTTTTATTTGAGAATTTCAAAATGACAACGTCAAATTAAAGTATAGTTAACAATTTGAAACTATCAGTTTTAAATTGTTTATTTGAGAATTTCAAATTGACAACTTCAAATTGAAGTATAGTTAACAATTTGAAACTATCAGTTCTAAATTGTTTATTTGAGAATTACAAATTGACAACTTCAAATTGAAGTATAGTTAACAATTTGTAATTTTAGTTCTACATTGTTTCTTTGAGAATTTCAAATTGACAACTTCATATTGAAGTAGAGTTAACAATATGAAACTATCAGTTCTAAATTGTTTATTTGAGAATTTCAAATTGACAACTTCAAATTGAAGTATAGTTAACAATTTGAAACTATCAGTTGTAATTGTTTATTTGAGAATTGCAAATTGACAACTTCAAATTGAAGTATAGTTAACAATTTGAAACTATCAGTTCTAAATTGTTTATTTAAGAATATCAAATTGACAACTTCAAATTGAAGTATAGTTAACAATTTGAAACTATCAGTTCTAAATTGTTTATTTGAGAATTTCAAATTGACAACTTCAAATTGAAGTATAGTTAACAATTTGGAACTTTTTGTTCTAAATTGTATATTTGAGAATTTCAAATTGACAACTTCAAATTGAAGTATAGTTAACAATTTGTAAAATTTTTAGTTTCTTAAATTTTTGTTTAAAAATTTGAGAAATTTCAAATTGACAACTTCAAATTGAAGTATAGTTAACAATTTGTAATTTTAGTTCTAAATTGTTTATTTGAGAATTTCAAATTGACAACTTCAAATTGAAGTATAGTTAACAATTTGTAATTTTTAGTTCTACATTGTTTATTTGAGAATTTCAAATTGACAACTTCAAATTGAAGTATAGTTAACAATTTGGAATTTTAGTTCTAAATTGTTCATTTGAGAATTTCAAATTGAAAACTTCAAATTGAAGTATAGTTAACAATTTGAAACTATCAGTTCTAAATTGTTTATTTGAGAATTTCAAATTAACAACTTCAAATTGAAGTATAGTTAACAATTTGGAATTTTAGTTCTAAATTGTTATTTGAGAATTTCAAATTGACAACTTCAAATTGAAGTATAGTTAACAATTTGGAATTTTTGTTCTAAATTGTTTATTTGAGAATTTCAAATTGACAACTTCAAATTGAAGTATAGTTAACAATTTGTAATTTTAGTTCTAAATTGTTTATTTGAGAATTTCAAATTGACAACTTCAAATTAAAGTATAGTTAACAATTTGTAATTTTTAGTTCTACATTGTTTATTTGAGAATTTCAAATTGACAACTTCAAATTAAAGTATAGTTAACAATTTGAAACTATCAGTTCTAAATTGTTTATTTGAGAATTTCAAATTGACAACTTCAAATTGAAGTATAGTTAACAATTTGTAATTTTAGTTCTAAATTGTTTATTTGAGAATTTCAAATTGACATCTTCAAATTAAAGTATAGTTAACAATTTGTAATTTTTAGTTCTACATTGTTTATTTGAGAATTTCAAATTGAAAACTTCAAATTGAAGTATAGTTAACAATTTGAAACTATCAGTTCTAAATTATTTATTTGAGAATTTCAAATTGACAACTTCAAATTGAAGTATAGTTAACAATTTGGAATTTTAGTTCTAAATTGTTTATTTGAGAATTTCAAATTGACAACTTCAAATTGAAGTATAGTTAACAATTTGAAACTATCAGTTCTAAATTGTTTATTTGAGAATTTCAAATTGACAACTTCAAATTGAAGTATAGTTAACAATTTGGAATTTTTTGTTCTAAATTGTTTATTTGAGAATTTCAAATTGACAACTTCAAATTGAAGTATAGTTAACAATTTGTAATTTTAGTTCTAAATTGTTTATTTGAGAATTTAAAATTGACAACTTCAAATTGAAGTATAGTTGACAATTTGAAACTATCAGTTCTAAATTGTTTATTTGAGAATTTCAAATTGACAACTTCATATTGAAGTATAGTTAACAATATGAAACTATCAGTTCTAAATTGTTTATTTGAGAATTACAAATTGACAACTTCAAATTGAAGTATAGTTAACAATTTGAAATTTTTAGTTCTAAATTGTTTATTTGAGAATTTCAAATTGACAACTTCATATTGAAGTAGAGTTAACAATATGAAACTATCACTTCTAAATTGGTTATTTGAGAATTTCAAATTGACAACTTCAAATTGAAGTATAGTTAACTATTTGGACATTTTTAGTTCTAAATTGTTTATTTGAGAACTTCAAATTGACAACTTCAAATTGAAATATAGTTAACAATTTGAAACTATCAGTTCTAAATTGTTTATTTGAAAATTTTAAATTGACAACTTCAAATTGAAGTATAGTTAACAATTTGTAATTTTTAGTTTTAAATGGTTTATTTGAGAATTTCTAATTGACAACTTCAAATTGAAGTATAGTTAACAATTTGAAACTATCAGTTCAAAATTGTTTATTTGAGAATTTCAAATTGACAACTTCAAATTGAAGTATAGTTGACAATTTGTAATTTTTAGTTCTAAATTGTTTATTTGAGAATTTCAAATTGACAACTTCAAATTGAAGTATAGTTAATAATTTGTAATTTTTAGTTCTAAATTGTTTATTTGAGAATTTCAAATTGACAACTTCAAATTGAAGTATAGTTAACAATTTGAAACTATCAGTTCTAAATTTTTATTTGAGAATTTCAAATTGACAACTTTAAATTAAAGTATAGTTAACAATTTGAAACTATCAGTTATAATTATTAATTTGAGAATTTCAAATTGACAACTTCAAATTGAAGTATAGTTAACAATTTGAAACTATCAGTTCTAAATTGTTTATTTGAGAATTTCAAATTGACAACTTCAAATTGAAGTATAGTTAACAATTTGGAATTTTTTGTTCTAAATTGTTTATTTGAGAATTTCAAATTGACAACTTCAAATTGAAGTATAGTTAACAATTTGTAATTTTTAGTTCTAAATTGTTTATTTGAGAATTTCAAATTGACAACTTCAAATTAAAGTATAGTTAACAATTTGTAATTTTTAGTTCTACATTGTTTATTTGAGAATTTCAAATTGAAAACTTCAAATTGAAGTATAGTTAACAATTTGAAACTATCAGTTCTAAATTGTTTATTTGAGAATTTCAAATTGACAACTTCAAATTGAAGTATAGTTAACAATTTGTAATTTTGTTCTAAATTGTTTATTTGAGAATTTCAAATTGACAACTTCAAATTAAAGTATAGTTAACAATTTGTAATTTTTAGTTCTACATTGTTTATTTGAGAATTTCAAATTGAAAACTTCAAATTGAAGTATAGTTAACAATTTGAAACTATCAGTTCTAAATTGTTTATTTGAGAATTTCAAATTGACAACTTCAAATTGAAGTATAGTTAACAATTTGGAATTTTCAGTTCTAAATTGTTTATTTGAGAATTTCAAATTGACAACTTCAAATTGAAGTATAGTTAACAATTTGTAATTTTTAGTTCTAAATTGTTTATTTGAGAATTTAAAATTGACAACTTCAAATTGAAGTATAGTTAACAATTTGAAACTATCAGTTCTAAATTGTTTATTTGAGAATTTCAAATTGACAACTTCATATTGAAGTATAGTTAACAATATGAAACTATCAGTTCTAAATTGTTTATTTGAGAATTTCAAATTGACAACTTCAAATTGAAGTATAGTTAACAATTTGAAACTATCAGTTCTAAATTGTTTATTTGAGAATTTCAAATTGACAACTTCAAATTGAAGTATAGTTATCAATTTGGAATTCTTAGTTCTAAATTGTTTATTTGAGAATTTCAAATTGACAACTTCAAATTGAAGTATAGTTAACAATTTGAAACTATCAGTTGTAATTGTTTATTTGAGAATTGCAAATTGACAACTTCAAATTGAAGTATAGTTAACAATTTGAAACTATCAGTTCTAAATTGTTTATTTAAGAATATCAAATTGACAACTTCAAATTGAAGTATAGTTAACAATTTGAAACTATCAGTTCTAAATTGTTTATTTGAGAATTTAAATTGACAACTTCAAATTGAAGTATAGTTAACAATTTGGAATTTTTGTTCTGAATTGTATATTTGAGAATTTCAAATTGACAACTTCAAATTGAAGTATAGTTAACAATTTGTAATTTTAGTTCTAAATTGTTTATTTGAGAATTTCAAATTGACAACTTCAAATTGCAGTATAGTTAAAATTTGTAATTTTAGTTCTAAATTATTTATTTGAGAAGTTCAAATTGACAACTTCAAATTGAAGTATAGTTAACAATTTGTAATTTTTAGTTCTACATTGTTTATTTGAGAATTTCAAATTGAAAACTTCAAATTAAAGTATAGTTAACAATTTGTAATTTTTAGTTCTAAATTATTTATTTGAGAAGTTCAAATTGAAAACTTCAAATTGAAGTATAGTTAATAATTTGAAACTATCAGTTCTAAATTGTTTATTTGAGAATTTCAAATTGACAACTTCAAATTGAAGTATAGTTAACAATTTGGAATTTTAGTTCTAAATTGTTTATTTGAGAATTTCAAATTGACAACTTCAAATTGAAGTATAGTTAACAATTTGGAATTTTAGTTCTAAATTGTTTATTTGAGAATTTAAAATTGACAACTTCAAATTGAAGTATAGTTAACAATTTGAAACTATCAGTTCTAAATTGTTTATTTGAGAATTTCAAATTGACAACTTCATATTGAAGTATAGTTAACAATATGAAACTATCAGTTCTAAATTGTTTATTTGAGAATTTCAAATTGACAACTTCAAATTGAAGTATAGTTAACAATTTGGAATTTTTAGTTCTAAAATGTTTATTTGAGAATTTCAAATTGACAACTTAATATGGAAGTAGAGTTAACAATATGAAACTATCAGTTCTAAATTGTTTATTTGAGAATTTCAAATTGACAACTTCAAATTGAAGTATAGTTAACAATTTGGAATTTTTTGTTCAAAATTGTTTATTTGAGAATTTCAAATTGACAACTTCAAATTGAAGTATAGTTAACAATTTGTAATTTTTAGTTCTAAATTGTTTATTTGAGAATTTCAAATTGACAACTTCAAATTAAAGTATAGTTAACAATTTGTAATTTTTAGTTCTACATTGTTTATTTGAGAATTTCAAATTGAAAACTTCAAATTGAAGTATAGTTAACAATTTGAAACTATCAGTTCTAAATTGTTTATTTGAGAATTTCAAATTGACAACTTCAAATTGAAGTATAGTTAACAATTTGGAATTTTTAGTTCTAAATTGTTTATTTGAGAATTTCAAATTGACAACTTCAAATTGAAGTATAGTTAACAATTTGTAATTTTTAGTTCTAAATTGTTTATTTGAGAATTTAAAATTGACAACTTCAAATTGAAGTATAGTTAACAATTTGAAACTATCAGTTCTAAATTGTTTATTTGAGAATTTCAAATTGACAACTTCAAATTGAAGTATAGTTAACAATTTGAAACTATCAGTTCTAAATTGTTTATTTGAGAATTTCAAATTGACAACTTCAAATTGAAGTATAGTTAACAATTTGGAATTTTTAGTTCTAAATTGTTTATTTGAGAATTTCAAATTGACAACTTCAAATTGAAGTATAGTTAACAATTTGTAATTTTAGTTCTAAATTGTTTATTTGAGAATTTAAAATTCACAACTTCAAATTGAAGTATAGTTAACAATTTGAAACTATCAGTTCTAAATTGTTCATTTGAGAATTTCAAATTGAAAACTTCAAATTGAAGTATAGTTAACAATTTGAATCTATCAGTTCTAAATTGTTTATTTGAGAATTTCAAATTAACAACTTCAAATTGAAGTATAGTTAACAATTTGGAATTTTAGTTCTAAATTGTTATTTGAGAATTTCAAATTGACAACTTCAAATTGAAGTATAGTTAACAATTTGGAATTTTTGTTCTAAATTGTTTATTTGAGAATTTCAAATTGACAACTTTAAATTGAAGTATAGTTAACAATTTGTAATTTTAGTTCTAAATTGTTTATTTGAGAATTTCAAATTGACAACTTCAAATTAAAGTATAGTTAACAATTTGTAATTTTTAGTTCTACATTGTTTATTTGAGAATTTCAAATTGAAAACTTCAAATTGAAGTATAGTTAACAATTTGAAACTATCAGTTCTAAATTGTTTATTTGAGAATTTCAAATTGACAACTTCAAATTGAAGTATAGTTAACAATTTGGAATTTTAGTTCTAAATTGTTTATTTGAGAATTTCAAATTGACAACTTCAAATTGAAGTATAGTTAACAATTTGAAACTATCAGTTCTAAATTGTTTATTTGAGAATTTCAAATTGACAACTTCAAATTGAAGTATAGTTAACAATTTGGAATTTTTAGTTCTAAATTGTTTATTTGAGAATTTCAAATTGACAACTTCAAATTGAAGTATAGTTAACAATTTGTAATTTTTAGTTCTAAATTGTTTATTTGAGAATTTAAAATTGACAACTTCAAATTGAAGTATAGTTGACAATTTGAAACTATCAGTTCTAAATTGTTTATTTGAGAATTTCAAATTGACAACTTCATATTGAAGTATAGTTAACAATATGAAACTATCAGTTCTAAATTGTTTATTTGAGAATTACAAATTGACAACTTCAAATTGAAGTATAGTTAACAATTTGAAATTTTAGTTCTAAATTGTTTATTTGAGAATTTCAAATTGACAACTTCATATTGAAGTAGAGTTAACAATATGAAACTATCACTTCTAAATTGTTTATTTGAGAATTTCAAATTGACAACTTCAAATTGAAGTATAGTTAACAATTTGGAATTTTAGTTCTAAATTGTTTATTTGAGAATTTCAAATTGACAACTTCAAATTGAAGTATAGTTAACAATTTGAAACTATCAGTTGTAATTGTTTATTTGAGAATTTCAAATTGACAACTTCAAATTGAGTATAGTTAACAATTTGAAACTATCAGTTCTAAATTGTTTATTTAAGAATATCAAATTGACAACTTCAAATTGAAGTATAGTTAACAATTTGAAACTATCAGTTCTAAATTGTTTATTTGAGAATTTGAAATTGACAACTTCAAATTGAAGTATAGTTAACAATTTGGAATTTTTGTTCTGAATTGTATATTTGAGAATTTCAAATTGACAACTTCAAATTGAAGTATAGTTAACAATTTGTAATTTTAGTTCTAAATTGTTTATTTGAGAATTTCAAATTGACAACTTCAAATTGCAGTATAGTTAAAATTTGTAATTTTTAGTTCTAAATTATTTATTTGAGAAGTTCAAATTAACAACTACAAATTGAAGTATAGTTAACAATTTGTAATTTTAGTTCTACATTGTTTATTTGAGAATTTCAAATTGAAAACTTCAAATTAAAGTATAGTTAACAATTTGTAATTTTTAGTTCTAAATTATTTATTTGAGAAGTTCAAATTGAAAACTTCAAATTGAAGTATAGTTAATAATTTGAAACTATCAGTTCTAAATTGTTTATTTGAGAATTTCAAATTGACAACTTCAAATTGAAGTATAGTTAACAATTTGGAATTTTAGTTCTAAATTGTTTATTTGAGAATTTCAAATTAACAACTTCAAATTGAAGTATAGTTAACAATTTGGAATTTTAGTTCTAAATTGTTTATTTGAGAAATTAAAATTGACAACTTCAAATTGAAGTATAGTTAACAATTTGAAACTATCAGTTCTAAATTGTTTATTTGAGAATTTCAAATTGACAACTTCATATTGAAGTATAGTTAACAATATGAAACTATCAGTTCTAAATTGTTTATTTGAGAATTTCAAATTGACAACTTCAAATTGAAGTATAGTTAACAATTTGGAATTTTTAGTTCTAAAATGTTTATTTGAGAATTTCAAATTGACAACTTAATATGGAAGTAGAGTTAACAATATGAAACTATCAGTTCTAAATTGTTTATTTGAGAATTTCAAATTGACAACTTCAAATTGAAGTATAGTTAACAATTTGGAATTTTTGTTCTAAATTGTTTATTTGAGAATTTTAAATTGACAACTTCAAATTGAAGTATAGTTAACAATTTGTAATTTTAGTTTTAAATTGTTTATTTGAGAATTTCAAATTGACAACTTCAAATTAAAGTATAGTTAACAATTTGTAATTTTAGTTCTACATTGTTTATTTGAGAATTTCAAATTGAAAACTTCAAATTGAAGTATAGTTAACAATTTGAAACTATCAGTTCTAAATTGATTATTTGAGAATTTCAAATTAACAACTTCAAATTGAAGTATAGTTAACAATTTGGAATTTTAGTTATAAATTGTTTATTTGAGAATTTCAAATTGACAACTTCAAATTGAAGTATAGTTAACAATTTGTAATTTTTAGTTCTAAATTGTTTATTTGAGAATTTAAAATTGACAACTTCAAATTGAAGTATAGTTAACAATTTGAAACTATCAGTTCTAAATTGTTTATTTGAGAATTTCAAATTGACAACTTCAAATTGAAGTATAGTTAACAATTTGAAACTATCAGTTCTAAATTGTTTATTTGAGAATTTCAAATTGACAACTTCAAATTGAAGTATAGTTAACAATTTGGAATTTTAGTTCTAAATTGTTTATTTGAGAATTTCAAATTGACAACTTCAAATTGAAGTATAGTTAACAATTTGTAATTTTAGTTCTAAATTGTTTATTTGAGAATTTAAAATTCACAACTTCAAATTGAGGTATAGTTAACAATTTGAAACTATCAGTTCTAAATTGTTTATTTGAGAATTTCAAATTGACAACTTCATATTGAAGTATAGTTAATAATTTGAAACTATCAGTTCTAAATTGTTTATTTGAGAATTTCAAATTGACAACTTCAAATTGAAGTATAGTTAACAATTTGGAATTTTTAGTTCTAAATTGTTTATTTGAGAATTTCAAATTGACAACTTCAAATTGAAGTATAGTTAACAATTTGAAACTATCAGTTCTAAATTGTTTATTTGAGAATTTCAAATTGACAACTTCAAATTGAAGTATAGTTAACAATTTGGAATTTTAGTTCTAAATTGTTTATTTGAGAATTTCAAATTGACAACTTCAAATTGAAGTATAGTTAACAATTTGAAACTATCAGTTCTAAATTGTTTATTTGAGAATTTCAAATTGACAACTTCATATTGAAGTATAGTTAATAATTTGAAACTATCAGTTCTAAATTGTTTATTTGAGAATTTCAAATTGACAACTTCAAATTGAAGTATAGTTAACAATTTGGAATTTTTAGTTCTAAATTGTTTATTTGAGAATTTCAAATTGACAACTTCATATTGAAGTAGAGTTAACAATATGAAACTATCAGTTCTAAATTGTTTATTTGAGAATTTCAAATTGACAACTTCAAATTGAAGTATAGTTATCAATTTGGAATTTTAGTTCTAAATTGTTTATTTGAGAATTTCAAATTGACAACTTCAAATTGAAGTATAGTTAACAATTTGAAACTATCAGTTGTAATTGTTTATTTGAGAATTTCAAATTGACAACTTCAAATTGAAGTATAGTTAACAATTTGAAACTATCAGTTCTAAATTGTTTATTTAAGAATATCAAATTGACAACTTCAAATTGAAGTATAGTTAACAATTTGAAACTATCAGTTCTAAATTGTTTATTTGAGAATTTCAAATTGACAACTTCAAATTGAAGTATAGTTAACAATTTGGAATTTTTAGTTCTAAATTGTTTATTTGAGAATTTCAAATTGACAACTTCAAATTGAAGTATAGTTAACAATTTGGAATTTTTAGTTCTAAATTGTTTATTTGAGAATTTCTAATTGACAACTTCAAATTGAAGTATAGTTAACAATTTGAAATTATCAGTTCTAAATTGTTTATTTGAGAATTTCAAATTGACAACTTCAAATTGAAGTATAGTTAACAATTTGAAACTATCAGTTCTAAATTGTTTATTTAAGAATATCAAATTGACAACTTCAAATTGAAGTATAGTTAACAATTTGAAACTATCAGTTCTAAATTGTTTATTTGAGAATTTCAAATTGACAACTTCAAATTGAAGTATAGTTAACAATTTGGAATTTTTGTTCTGAATTGTATATTTGAGAATTTCAAATTGACAACTTCAAATTGAAGTATAGTTAACAATTTGTAATTTTAGTTCTAAATTGTTTATTTGAGAATTTCAAATTGACAACTTCAAATTGAAGTATAGTTAACAATTTGTAATTTTAGTTCTAAATTGTTTATTTGAGAATTTCAAATTGACAACTTCAAATTGAAGTATAGTTAACAATTTGTAATTTTAGTTCTAAATTGTTTATTTGAGAATTTCAAATTGACAACTTCAAATTGAAGTATAGTTAACAATTTGTAATTTAGTTCTAAATTGTTTATTTGAGAATTTCAAATTGACAACTTCAAATTGAAGTATAGTTAACAATTTGAAACTATCAGTTCTAAATTGTATATTTGAGAATTTCAAATTGACAACTTCAAATTGAAGTATAGTTAACAATTTGAAACTATCAGTTCTAAATTGTTTATTTGAGAATTTCAAATTGACAACTTCAAATTGAAGTATAGTTAACAATTTGTAATTTTTAGTTCTAAATTGTTTATTTGAGAAATTTAAATTGACAACTTCAAATTGAAGTATAGTTAACAATTTGAAACTATCAGTTCTAAATTGTTTATTTGAGAATTTCAAATTGACAACTTCAAATTGAAGTATAGTTAACAATTTGAAACTATCAGTTCTAAATTGTTTATTTGAGAATTTCAAATTGACAACTTCAAATTGAAGTATAGTTAACAATTTGAATTTTTAGTTCTAAATTGTTTATTTGAGAATTTCAAATTGACAACTTCAAATTGAAGTATAGTTAACAATTTGAAACTATCAGTTCTAAATTGTTTATTTGAGAATTTCAAATTGACAACTTCAAATTGAAGTATAGTTAACAATTTGAAACTATCAGTTCTAAATTGTTTATTTGAGAATTTCAAATTGACAACTTCAAATTGAAGTATAGTTAACAATTTGGAATTTTCAGTTCTAAATTGTTTATTTGAGAATTTCAAATTGACAACTTCAAATTGAAGTATAGTTAACAATTTGAAACTATCAGTTCTAAATTGTTTATTTGAGAATTTCAAATTGACAACTTCAAATTGAAGTATAGTTAACAATTTGGAATTTTTAGTTCTAAATTGTTTATTTGAGAATTTCAAATTGACAACTTCAAATTGAAGTATAGTTAACAATTTGTAATTTTTAGTTCTAAATTGTTTATTTGAGAATTTCAAATTGACAACTTCAAATTGAAGTATAGTTAACAATTTGAAACTATCAGTTCTAAATTGTTTATTTGAGAATTTCAAATTGAAAACTTCAAATTGAAGTATAGTTAACAATTTGAAACTATCAGTTCTAAATTGTTTATTTGAGAATTTCAAATTGACAACTTCAAATTGAAGTATAGTTAACAATTTGAAATTTTTAGTTCTAAATTGTTTATTTGAGAATTTCAAATTGACAACTTCAAATTGAAGTATAGTTAACAATTTGAAACTATCAGTTCTAAATTGTTTATTTGAGAATTTCAAATTGACAACTTCAAATTGAAGTATAGTTAACAATTTGGAATTTTAGTTCTAAATTGTTTATTTGAGAATTTCAAATTGACAACTTCAAATTGAAGTATAGTTAACAATTTGAAACTATCAGTTCTAATTGTTTATTTGAGAATTGCAAATTGACAACTTCAAATTGAAGTATAGTTAACAATTTGAAACTATCAGTTCTAAATTGTTTATTTAAGAATATCAAATTGACAACTTCAAATTGAAGTATAGTTAACAATTTGAAACTATCAGTTCTAAATTGTTTATTTGAGAATTTCAAATTGACAACTTCAAATTGAAGTATAGTTAACAATTTGGAATTTTTGTTCTAAATTGTTTATTTGAGAATTTCAAATTGACAACTTCAAATTGAAGTATAGTTAACAATTTGTAATTTTAGTTCTAAATTGTTTATTTGAGAATTTCAAATTGACAACTTCAAATTGAGTATAGTTAAAATTTGTAATTTTTAGTTCTAAATTATTTATTTGAAAATTACAAATTGACAACTTCAAATTGAAGTATAGTTAATAAATTGGAATTTTTAGTTCTAAATTGTTTATTTGAGAATTTCAAATTGACAACTTCAAATTAAAGTATAGTTAACAATTTGTAATTTTAGTTCTAAATTGTTTATTTGAGAATTTAAAATTGACAACTTCAAATTGAAGTATAGTTAACAATTTGAAACTATCAGTTCTAAATTGTTTATTTGAGAATTTCAAATTGACAACTTCGAATTGAAGTATAGTTAACAATTTGTAATTTTAGTTCTAAATTGTTTATTTGAAAATTACAAATTGACAACTTCAAATTGAAGTATAGTTAGCAATTTGGAATTTTTAGTTCTAAATTGTTTATTTGAGAATTTCAAATTGACAACTTCAAATTGAAGTATAGTTAACAATTTGGAGTTTTTGTTCTAAATTGTTATTTGAGAATTTCAAATTGACAACTTCATATTGAAGTAGAGTTAACAATATGAAACTATCAGTTCTAAATTGTTTATTTGAGAATTTCAAATTGACAACTTCAAATTGAAGTATAGTTAACAATTTGGAATTTTAGTTCTAAATTGTTTATTTGAGAATTTCAAATTGACAACTTCAAATTGAAGTATAGTTAACAATATGAAACTATCAGTTCTAAATTGTTTATTTGAGAATTTCAAATTGACAACTTCAAATTGAAGTATAGTTAACAATTTGAAACTATCAGTTTAATTGTTTATTTGAGAATTTCAAATTGACAACTTCAAATTGAAGTATAGTTAACAATTTGAAACTATCAGTTCTAAATTGTTTATTTGAGAATTTCAAAATGACAACTTCAAATTGAAGTATAGTTAACAATTTGTAATTTTTAGTTCTAAATTGTTTATTTGAGAATTTCAAATTGACAACTTCAAATTGCAGTATAGTTAACAATTTGAAATTTTTTAGTTCTAAATTATTTATTTGAGAAGTTCAAATTGACAACTTCAAATTGAAGTATAGTTAACAATTTGTAATTTTAGTTCTACATTGTTTATTTGAGAATTTCAAATTGAAAACTTCAAATTAAAGTATAGTTAACAATTTGGAATTTTAGTTCTAAATTGTTTATTTGAGAATTTAAAATTGACAACTTCAAATTGAAGTATAGTTAACAATTTGAAACTATCAGTTCTAAATTGTTTATTTGAGAATTTCAAATTGACAACTTCAAATTAAAGTATAGTTAACAATTTGAAACTATCAGTTCTAAATTGTTTATTTGAGAATTTCAAATTGACAACTTCAAATTGAAGTATAGTTAACAATTTGTAATTTTAGTTCTAAATTGTTTATTTGAAAATTACAAATTGACAACTTCAAATTGAAGTATAGTTAACAATTTGGAATTTTTAGTTCTAAATTGTTTATTTGAGAATTTCAAATTGACAACTTCAAATTGAAGTATAGTTAACAATTTGGAATTTTTAGTTCTAAATTGTTTATTTGAGAATTTCAAATTGACAACTTCAAATTGAAGTATAGTTAACAATTTGGAATTTTTAGTTCTAAATTTTTATTTGAGAATTTCAAACTGACAACGTCAAATTAAAGTATAGTTAATAATTTGAAACTATCAGTTTTAAATTGTTTATTTGAGAATTTCAAATTGACAACTTAAAAATGAAGTATAGTTAACAATTTGAAACTATCAGTTCTAAATTGTTTATTTGAGAATTTCAAATTGACAACTTCAAATTGAAGTATAGTTAACAATTTGAAACTATCAGTTCTAAATTGTTTATTTAAGAATTTCAAATTGACCACTTCAAATTGAAGTATAGTTAACAATTTGAAACTATCAGTCCTAAATTGTTTATTTGAGAATTTCAAATTGACAACTTTAAATTGAAGTATAGTTAACAATTTGGAATTTTTGTTATAAATTGTATATTTGAGAATTTCAAATTGACAACTTCAAATTGAAGTATAGTTAACAATTTGTAATTTTTAGTTCTACATTGTTTATTTGAGAATTTCAAATTGAAAACTTCAAATTAAAGTATAGTTAACAATTTGTAATTTTAGTTCTAAATTGTTTATTTGAGAATTTAAAATTGACAACTTCAAATTGAAGTATAGTTAACAATTTGAAACTATCAGTTCTAAATTGTTTATTTGAGAATTTCAAATTGACAACTTCGAATTGAAGTATAGTTAACAATTTGTAATTTTAGTTCTAAATTGTTTATTTGAAAATTACAAATTGACAACTTCAAATTGAAGTATAGTTAACAATTTGGAATTTTAGTTCTAAATTGTTTATTTGAGAATTTCAAATTGACAACTTCAAATTGAAGTATAGTTAACAATTTGGAATTTTAGTTCTAAATTGTTTATTTGAGAATTTCAAATTGACAACTTCAAATTGAAGTATAGTTAACAATTTGGAATTTTAGTTCTAAATTTTTATTTGAGAATTTCAAACTGACAACGTCAAATTAAAGTATAGTTAATAATTTGAAACTATCAGTTTTAAATTGTTTATTTGAGAATTTCAAATTGACAACTTCAAATTGAAGTATAGTTAACAATTTGAAACTATCAGTTCTAAATTGTTTATTTGAGAATTACAAATTGACAACTTCAAATTGAAGTATAGTTAACACTTTGTAATTTTTAGATCTAAATTGTTTATTTGAGAATTTCAAATTGACAACTTCATATTGAAGTAGAGTTAACAATATGAAACTATCAGTTCTAAATTGTTTATTTGAGAATTTCAAATTGACAACTTCAAATTGAAGTATAGTTAACAATTTGAAACTATCAGTTGTAATTGTTTATTTGAGAATTGCAAATTGACAACTTCAAATTGAAGTATAGTTAACAATTTGAAACTATCAGTTCTAAATTGTTTATTTAAGAATATCAAATTGACAACTTCAAATTGAAGTATAGTTAACAATTTGAAACTATCAGTTCTAAATTGTTTATTTGAGAATTTCAAATTGACAACTTCAAATTGAAGTATAGTTAACAATTTGGAATTTTTGTTCTAAATTGTATATTTGAGAATTTCAAATTGACAACTTCAAATTGAAGTATAGTTAACAATTTGTAATTTTTAGTTCTAAATTGTTTATTTGAGAATTTCAAATTGACAACTTCAAATTGCAGTATAGTTAAAAATTTGTAATTTTTAGTTCTAAATTATTTATTTGAGAAGTTCAAATTGACAACTTCAAATTGAAGTATAGTTAACAATTTGTAATTTTTAGTTCTACATTGTTTATTTGAGAATTTCAAATTGAAAACTTCAAATTGAAGTATAGTTAACAATTTGTAATTTTAGTTCTAAATTGTTTATTTGAAAATTACAAATTGACAACTTCAAATTGAAGTATAGTTAACAATTTGTAATTTTTAGTTCTTAATTGTTTATTTGAGAATTTCAAATTAACAACTTCAAATTGAAGTATAGTTAACAATTTGTAATTTTTAGTTCTAAATTGTTTATTTGAGAATTTCAAATTGACAACTTCAAATTGAAGTATAGTTAACAATTTGGAATTTTTAGTTCTAAATTGTTTATTTGAGAATTTCAAATTGACAACTTCAAATTGAAGTATAGTTAACAATTTGTAATTTTTAGTTTTAAATGGTTTATTTGAGAATTTCTAATTGACAACTTCAAATTGAAGTATAGTTAACAATTTGAAACTATCAGTTCAAAATTGTTTATTTGAGAATTTCAAATTGACAACTTCAAATTGAAGTATAGTTAACAATTTGTAATTTTAGTTCTAAATTGTTTATTTGAGAATTTCAAATTGACAACTTCAAATTGAAGTATAGTTAACAATTTGAAACTATCAGTTCTAAATTGTTTATTTGAGAATTTCAAATTGACAACTTCAAATTGAAGTATAGTTAACAATTTGTAATTTTAGTTCTACATTGTTTATTTGAGAATTTCAAATTGACAACTTCAAATTGAAGTATAGTTAACAATTTGAAATTTTTTAGTTCTAAATTGTTTATTTGAGAATTTCAAATTGACAACTTCAAATTGAAGTATAGTGAACAATTTGGAATTTAAGTTCTAAATTGTTTATTTGAGAATTTCAAATTGACAACTTCAAATTGAAGTATAGTTGACAATTTGAAACTATCAGTTCTAAATTGTTTATTTGAGAATTTCAAATTAACAACTTCAAATTGAAGTATAGTTAACAATTTGTAATTTTTAGTTCTAAATTGTTTATTTGAGAATTTCAAATTGACAACTTCATATTGAAGTATAGTTAACAATATGAAACTAGCAGTTCTAAATTGTTTATTTGAGAATTTCAAATTGACAACTTCAAATTGAAGTATAGTTAACAATTTGAAACTATCAGTTCTAAATTGTTTATTTGAGAATTTCAAATTAACAACTTCAAATTGAAGTATAGTTAACAATTTGTAATTTTTAGTTTTACATTGTTTATTTGAGAATTTCAAATTGACAACTTCATATTGAAGTATAGTTAACAATATGAAACTAGCAGTTCTAAATTGTTTATTTGAGAATTTCAAATTGACAACTTCAAATTGAAGTATAGTTAACAATTTGGAATTTTTAGTTCTAAATTGTTTATTTGAGAATTTCAAATTGACAACTTCATATTGAAGTATAGTTAACAATATGAAACTATCAGTTCTAAATTGTTTATTTGAGAATTTCAAATTGACAACTTCAAATTGAAGTATAGTTAACAATTTGTAATTTTAGTTCTACATTGTTTATTTGAGAATTTCAAATTGACAACTTCAAATTGAAGTATAGTTAACAATTTGGAATTTTAGTTCTAAATTGTTTATTTCAGAATTTCAAATTGACAACTTCATATTGAAGTATAGTTAACAATTTGGAATTTTTAGTTCTAAATTGTTTATTTGAGAATTTCAAATTGACAACTTCAAATTGAAGTATAGTGAACAATTTGGAATTTTAGTTCTAAATTGTTTATTTGAGAATTTCAAATTGACAACTTCAAATTGAAGTATAGTTAAAAATTTTGGGAAAATTTTTTAGTTCTAAATTGTTTATTTGAGAACTTCAAATTGACAACTTCAAATTGAAATATAGTTAACAATTTGAAACTATCAGTTCTAAATTGTTTATTTGAAAATTTTAAATTGACAACTTCAAATTGAAGTATAGTTAACAATTTGTAATTTTTAGTTTTAAATGGTTTATTTGAGAATTTCTAATTGACAACTTCAAATTGAAGTATAGTTAACAATTTGAAACTATCAGTTTAAAATTGTTTATTTGAGAATTTCAAATTGACAACTTCAAATTGAAGTATACTTGACAATTTGTAATTTTTAGTTCTAAATTGTTTATTTGAGATTTTAAAATTGACAACTTCAAATTGAAGTATAGTTAACAATTTGAAACTATCAGTTCTAAATTGTTTATTTGAGAATATCAAATTGACAACTTCAAATTGAAGTATAGTTAACAATTTGTAATTTTAGTTCTAAATTGTTTATTTGAGAATTTCAAATTGACAACTTCAAATTGAAGTATAGTTAACAATTTGGAATTCTGAGTTCTAAATTTTTATTTGAGAATTTCAAATTGACAACTTCAAATTGAAGTATAGTTAACAATTTGTAATTTTTAGTTCTAAATTGTTTATTTGAGAATTTAATTTTGACAACTTCAAATTGAAGTATAGTTAACAATTTGAAACTATCAGTTCTAAATTGTTTATTTGAGAATATCAAATTGACAACTTCAAATTGAAGTATAGTTAACAATTTGTAATTTTTAGTTCTAAATTGTTTATTTGAGAATTTCAAATTGACAACTTCAAATTGAAGTATAGTTAACAATTTGTAATTTTTAGTTCTAAATTGTTTATTTGAGAATTTCAAATTGACAACTTCAAATTGAAGTATAGCTAACAATTTGGAATTTTTAGTTCTAAATTGTTTATTTGAGAATTTCAAATTGACAACTTTAAATTGAAGTATAGTTGACAATTTGAAACTATAAGTTCTAAATTGTTTATTTGAGAATTTCAAATTGACAACTTCAAATTGAAGTATAGTTAACAATTTGTAATTTTTAGTTCTAAATTGTTTATTTGAGAATTTCAAATTGACAACTTCAAATTGAAGTATAGTTAACAATTTGTAATTTTTAGTTCTAAATTGTTTATTTGAGAATTTCAAATTGACAACTTCAAATTGACTATAGTTGGCAATTTGTAATTTTAGTTCTAAATTGTTTATTTGAGAATTTCAAATTGACAACTTCAAATTGAAGTATAGTTAACAATTTGAAACTATCAGTTCTAAATTGTTTATTTGAGAATTTCAAATTGACAACTTCAAATTAAAGTATAGTTAACAATTTGAAACTATCAGTTCTAAATTGTTCATTTGAGAATTTCAAATTGACAACTTCAAATTGAAGTATAGTTAACAATTTGTAATTTTAGTTCTAAATTGTTTATTTGAAAATTACAAATTGACAACTTCAAATTGAAGTATAGTTAATAAATTGGAATTTTTAGTTCTAAATTGTTTATTTGAGAATTTCAAATTGAAAACTTCAAATTAAAGTATAGTTAACAATTTGGAATTTTTAGTTCTAAATTGTTTATTTGAGAATTTAAAATTGACAACTTCAAATTGAAGTATAGTTAACAATTTGAAACTATCAGTTCTAAATTGTTTATTTGAGAATTTCAAATTGACAACTTCAAATTAAAGTATAGTTAACAATTTGAAACTATCAGTTCTAAATTGTTCATTTGAGAATTTCAAATTGACAACTTCAAATTGAAGTATAGTTAACAATTTGTAATTTTAGTTCTAAATTGTTTATTTGAAAATTACTAATTGACAACTTCAAATTGAAGTATAGTTAACAATTTGGAATTTTAGTTCTAAATTGTTTATTTGAGAATTTCAAATTGACAACTTCAAATTGAAGTATAGTTAACAATTTGGAATTTTTAGTTCTAAATTGTTTATTTGAGAATTTCAAATTGACAACTTCAAATTGAAGTATAGTTAACAATTTGGAATTTTTAGTTCTAAATTTTTATTTGAGAATTTCAAAATGACAACGTCAAATTAAAGTATAGTTAACAATTTGAAACTATCAGTTTTAAATTGTTTATTTGAGAATTTCAAATTGACAACTTCAAATTGAAGTATAGTTAACAATTTGAAACTATCAGTTCTAAATTGTTTATTTGAGAATTACAAATTGACAACTTCAAATTGAAGTATAGTTAACAATTTGTAATTTTTAGTTCTACATTGTTTATTTGAGAATTTCAAATTGACAACTTCATATTGAAGTATAGTTAATAATTTGTAATTTTTAGTTCTAAATTGTTTATTTGAGAATTTAAAATTGACAACTTCAAATTGAAGTATAGTTAACAATTTGAAACTATCAGTTCTAAATTGTTTATTTGAAAATTTTAAATTGACAACTTCAAATTGAAGTATAGTTAACAATTTGTAATTTTTAGTTTTAAATGGTTTATTTGAGAATTTCTAATTGACAACTTCAAATTGAAGTATAGTTAACAATTTGAAACTATCAGTTTAAAATTGTTTATTTGAGAATTTCAAATTGACAACTTCAAATTGAAGTATACTTGACAATTTGTAATTTTTAGTTCTAAATTGTTTATTTGAGATTTTAAAATTGACAACTTCAAATTGAAGTATAGTTAACAATTTGAAACTATCAGTTCTAAATTGTTTATTTGAGAATATCAAATTGACAACTTCAAATTGAAGTATAGTTAACAATTTGTAATTTTTAGTTCTAAATTGTTTATTTGAGAATTTCAAATTGACAACTTCAAATTGAAGTATAGTTAACAATTTGGAATTTTGAGTTCTAAATTTTTATTTGAGAATTTCAAATTGACAACTTCAAATTGAAGTATAGTTAACAATTTGTAATTTTTAGTTCTAAATTGTTTATTTGAGAATTTAAAATTGACAACTTCAAATTGAAGTATAGTTAACAATTTGAAACTATCAGTTCTAAATTGTTTATTTGAGAATATCAAATTGACAACTTCAAATTGAAGTATAGTTAACAATTTGTAATTTTTAGTTCTAAATTGTTTATTTGAGAATTTCAAATTGACAACTTCAAATTGAAGTATAGTTAACAATTTGTAATTTTAGTTCTAAATTGTTTATTTGAGAATTTCAAATTGACAACTTCAAATTGAAGTATAGCTAACAATTTGGAATTTTTAGTTCTAAATTGTTTATTTGAGAATTTCAAATTGACAACTTTAAATTGAAGTATAGTTGACAATTTGAAACTATCAGTTCTAAATTGTTTATTTGAGAACTTCAAATTGACAACTTCAAATTGAAGTATAGTTAACAATTTGTAATTTTAGTTCTAAATTGTTTATTTGAGAATTTCAAATTGACAACTTCAAATTGAAGTATAGTTAACAATTTGGAATTTTTAGTTCTAAATTGTTTATTTGAGAATTTCAAATTGACAACTTCAAATTGAAGTATAGTTAACAATTTGAAACTATCAGTTATAATTGTTTATTTGAGAATTTCAAATTGACAACTTCAAATTGAAGTATAGTTAACAATTTGGAATTTTTAGTTCTAAATTGTTTATTTGAGAATTTCAAATTGACAACTTCAAGTTGAAGTATAGTTAACAATTTGTAATTTTAGTTCTAAATTGTTTATTTGAGAATTTCAAATTGACAACTTCAAATTGAAGTATAGTTAACAATTTGTAATTTTAGTTCTAAATTGTTTATTTGAGAATTTCAAATTGACAACTTCAAATTGAAGTATAGTTAACAATTTGAAACTATCAGTTCTAAATTGTTTATTTGAGAATTTCAAATTGACAACTTCAAATTAAGTATAGTTAACAATTTGGAATTTTTAGTTCTAAATTGTTTATTTGAGAATTTCAAATTGAAAACTTCAAATTAAAGTATAGTTAACAATTTGGAATTTTAGTTCTAAATTGTTTATTTGAGAATTTAAAATTGACAACTTCAAATTGAAGTATAGTTAACAATTTGAAACTATCAGTTCTAAATTGTTTATTTGAGAATTTCAAATTGACAACTTCAAATTAAAATATAGTTAACAATTTGAAACTATCAGTTCTAAATTGTTCATTTGAGAATTTCAAATTGACAACTTCAAATTGAAGTATAGTTAACAATTTGTAATTTTAGTTCTAAATTGTTTATTTGAAAATTACTAATTGACAACTTCAAATTGAAGTATAGTTAACAATTTGGAATTTTAGTTCTAAATTGTTTATTTGAGAATTTCAAATTGACAACTTCAAATTGAAGTATAGTTAACAATTTGGAATTTTAGTTCTAAATTGTTTATTTGAGAATTTCAAATTGACAACTTCAAATTGAAGTATAGTTAACAATTTGGAATTTTTAGTTCTAAATTTTTATTTGAGAATTTCAAAATGACAACGTCAAATTAAAGTATAGTTAACAATTTGAAACTATCAGTTTTAAATTGTTTATTTGAGAATTTCAAATTGCCAACTTCAAATTGAAGTATAGTTAACAATTTGAAACTATCAGTTCTAAATTGTTTATTTGAGAATTACAAATTGACAACTTCAAATTGAAGTATAGTTAACAATTTGTAATTTTTAGTTCTACATTGTTTATTTGAGAATTTCAAATTGACAACTTCATATTGAAGTATAGTTAATAATTTGTAATTTTAGTTCTAAATTGTTTATTTGAGAATTTAAAATTGACAACTTCAAATTGAAGTATAGTTAACAATTTGAAACTATCAGTTCTAAATTGTTTATTTGAGAATTTCAAATTGACAACTTCAAATTGAAGTATAGTTAACAATTTGAAACTATCAGTTATAATTGTATATTTGAGAATTTCAAATTGACAACTTCAAATTGAAGTATAGTTAACAATTTGAAACTATCAGTTCTAAATTGTTTATTTGAGAATTTCAAATTGACAACTTCAAATTGAAGTATAGCTAACAACTTGGAATTTTTAGTTCTAAATTGTTTATTTGAGAATTTCAAATTGACAACTTTAAATTGAAGTATAGTTGACAATTTGAAACTATCAGTTCTAAATTGTTTATTTGAGAATTTCAAATTGACAAATTCAAATTGAAGTATAGTTAACAATTTGTAATTTTTAGTTCTACATTGTTTATTTGAGAATTTCAAATTGACAACTTCAAATTGAAGTATAGTTAACAATTTGAAATTTTTTAGTTCTAAATTGTTCATTTGAGAATTTCAAATTGACAACTTCAAATTGAAGTATAGTTAACAATTTGGAATTTTTAGTTCTAAATTGTTCATTTGAGAATTTCAAATTGACAACTTCAAATTGAAGTATAGTTAACAAAAAAAAAAAAAAAAAAAAAAAAAAAAAAAAAAAAAAAAAAAAAAAAAAAAAAAAAAAAAAAAAAAAAAAAAAAAAAAAAAAAAAAAAAAAAAAAAAAAAAAAAAAAAAAAAAAAAAAAAAAAAAAAAAAAAAAAAAAAAAAAAAAAAAAAAAAAAAAAAAAAAAAAAAAAAAAAAAAAAAAAAAAAAAAAAAAAAAAAAAAAAAAAAAAAAAAAAAAAAAAAAAAAAAAAAAAAAAAAAAAAAAAAAAAAAAAAAAAAAAAAAAAAAAAAAAAAAAAAAAAAAAAAAAAAAAAAAAAAAAAAAAAAAAAAAAAAAAAAAAAAAAAAAAAATTTTTTTTTTTTGACAACTTCAAATTGAATATATTAAAAATTTTTTTTTTTTTTTTTTTTTTTTTTTTTTTTTTTTTTTTTTTTTTTTTTTTTTTTTTTTTTTTTTTTTTTTTTTTTTTTTTTTTTTTTTTTTTTTTTTTTTTTTTTTTTTTTTTTTTTTTTTTTTTTTTTTTTTTTTGTTTTTTGACAACTTCAAATTGAAGTATAGTTAACAATTTGGAATTTTTAGTTCTAAATTGTTTATTTGAGAATTTCAAATTGAAAACTTCAAATTAAAGTATAGTTAACAATTTGGAATTTTAGTTCTAAATTGTTTATTTGAGAATTTAAAATTGACAACTTCAAATTGAAGTATAGTTAACAATTTGAAACTATCAGTTCTAAATTGTTTATTTGAGAATTTCAAATTGACAACTTCAAATTAAAATATAGTTAACAATTTGAAACTATCAGTTCTAAATTGTTCATTTGAGAATTTCAAATTGACAACTTCAAATTGAAGTATAGTTAACAATTTGTAATTTTAGTTCTAAATTGTTTATTTGAAAATTACAAATTGACAACTTCAAATTGAAGTATAGTTAACAATTTGGAATTTTTAGTTCTAAATTGTTTATTTGAGAATTTCAAATTGACAACTTCAAATTGAAGTATAGTTAACAATTTGGAATTTTAGTTCTAAATTGTTTATTTGAGAATTTCAAATTGACAACTTCAAATTGAAGTATAGTTAACAATTTGGAATTTTAGTTCTAAATTTTTATTTGAGAATTTCAAAATGACAACGTCAAATTAAAGTATAGTTGACAATTTGAAACTATCAGTTCTAAATTGTTTATTTGAGAATTTCAAATTGACAACTTCAAATTGAAGTATAGTTAACAATTTGAAACTATCAGTTCTAAATTGTTTATTTGAGAATATCAAATTGACAACTTCAAATTGAAGTATAGTTAACAATTTGTAATTTTTAGTTCTAAATTGTTTATTTGAGAATTTCAAATTGACAACTTCAAATTGAAGTATAGTTAACAATTTGAAATTTTAGTTCTAAATTGTTTATTTGAGAATTTCAAATTGACAACTTCAAATTGAAGTATAGTTAACAATTTGAAATTTTAGTTCTAAATTGTTTATTTGAGAATTTCAAATTGACAACTTCATATTGAAGTATAGTTAACAATATGAAACTTTTAGTTCTAAATTGTTTATTTGAGAATTTCAAATTGACAACTTCAAATTGAAGTATAGTTAACAATTTGAATTTTAGTTCTAAATTGTTTATTTGAGAATTTCAAATTGACAACTTCATATTGAAGTATAGTTAACAATTTGAAACTTCAGTTCTAAATTGTTTATTTGAGAATTTCAAATTGACAACTTCAAATTGAAGTATAGTTAACAATTTGGAATTTTAGTTCTAAATTGTTTATTTGAGAATTTCAAATTGACAACTTCAAATTGAAGTATAGTTAACAATTTGGAATTTTAGTTCTAAATTGTTTATTTGAGAATTTCAAATTGACAACTTCAAATTGAAGTATAGTTAACAATTTGGAAATTTTTAGTTCTAAATTGTTTATTTGAGAATTTCAAATTGACAACTTCAAATTGAAGTATAGTTAAAAATTTTGGGAATTTTAGTTCTAAATTGTTTATTTGAGAATTTCAAATTGACAACTTCAAATTGAAGTATAGTTAACAATTTGAAATTTTAGTTCTAAATTGTTTATTTGAGAATTTCAAATTGACAACTTCAAATTGAAATATAGTTAACAATTTGAAACTATCAGTTCTAAATTGTTTATTTGAGAATTTTAAATTGACAACTTCAAATTGAAGTATAGTTAACAATTTGTAATTTTAGTTCTAAATTGTTTATTTGAGAATTTCTAAATTGACAACTTCAAATTGAAGTATAGTTAACAATTTGAAACTATCAGTTCTAAATTGTTTATTTGAGAATTTCAAATTGACAACTTCAAATTGAAGTATAGTTAACAATTTGTAATTTTAGTTCTAAATTGTTTATTTGAGAATTTCAAATTGACAACTTCAAATTGAAGTATAGTTAACAATTTGAATTTTAGTTCTAAATTGTTTATTTGAGAATTTCAAATTGACAACTTCAAATTGAAGTATAGTTAACAATTTGAACTATCAGTTCTAAATTGTTTATTTGAGAATTTCAAATTGACAACTTCAAATTGAAGTATAGTTAACAATTTGAATTTTTAGTTCTAAATTGTTTATTTGAGAATTTCAAATTGACAACTTCAAATTGAAGTATAGTTAACAATTTGTAATTTTAGTTCTAAATTGTTTATTTGAGAATTTCAAATTGACAACTTCAAATTGAAGTATAGTTAACAATTTGAATTTTAGTTCTAAATTGTTTATTTGAGAATTTCAAATTGACAACTTCAAATTGAAGTATAGTTAACAATTTGAAACTATCAGTTCTAAATTGTTTATTTGAGAATTTCAAATTGACAACTTCAAATTGAAGTATAGTTAACAATTTGTAATTTTAGTTCTAAATTGTTTATTTGAAAATTTCAAATTGACAACTTCAAATTGAAGTATAGTTAACAATTTGAAACTATCAGTTCTAAATTGTTTATTTGAGAATTTCAAATTGACAACTTCAAATTGAAGTATAGTTAACAATTTGTAATTTTAGTTCTAAATTGTTTATTTGAAAATTTCAAATTGACAACTTCAAATTGAAGTATAGTTAACAATTTGGAACTTTTAGTTCTAAATTGTTTATTTGAGAATTTCAAATTGACAACTTCAAATTGAAGTATAGTTAACAATTTGGAATTTTTAGTTCTAAATTTTTATTTGAGAATTTCAAATTGACAACTTTAAATTAAAGTATAGTTAACAATTTGAAACTATCAGTTATAATTGTATATTTGAGAATTTCAAATTGACAACTTCAAATTGAAGTATAGTTAACAATTTGTAATTTTAGTTCTAAATTGTTTATTTGAGAATTTCAAATTGACAACTTCAAATTGAAGTATAGTTAACAATTTGTAATTTTAGTTCTAAATTGTTTATTTGAGAATTTCAAATTGACAACTTCAAATTGAAGTATAGTTAACAATTTGTAATTTTTAGTTCTAAATTGTTTATTTGAGAATTTCAAATTGACAACTTCAAATTGAAGTATAGTTAACAATTTGAAACTATCAGTTCTAAATTGTTTATTTGAGAATTTCAAATTGACAACTTCAAATTAAAGTATAGTTAAGAATTTGTAACTCTATCAGTTCTAAATTGTTCATTTGAGAAATTTAAATTGACAACTACAAATTGAAGTATAGTTAACAATTTGTAATTTTAGTTCTAAATTGTTTATTTGAAAATTACAAATTGACAACTTCAAATTGAAGTATAGTTAACAATTTGGAATTTTAGTTCTAAATTGTTTATTTGAGAATTTCAAATTGAAAACTTCAAATTAAAGTATAGTTAACAATTTGGAATTTTTAGTTCTAAATTGTTTATTTGAGAATTTAAAATTGACAACTTCAAATTGAAGTATAGTTAACAATTTGAAACTATCAGTTCTAAATTGTTTATTTGAGAATTTCAAATTGACAACTTCAAATTAAAATATAGTTAACAATTTGAAACTATCAGTTCTAAATTGTTCATTTGAGAATTTCAAATTGACAACTTCAAATTGAAGTATAGTTAACAATTTGTAATTTTAGTTCTAAATTGTTTATTTGAAAATTACAAATTGACAACTTCAAATTGAAGTATAGTTAACAATTTGGAATTTTTAGTTCTAAATTGTTTATTTGAGAATTTCAAATTGACAACTTCAAATTGAAGTATAGTTAACAATTTGTAATTTTAGTTCTAAATTGTTTATTTGAGAATTTCAAATTGACAACTTCAAATTGAAGTATAGTTAACAATTTGGAATTTTTAGTTCTAAATTGTTTATTTGAGAATTTCAAATTGACAACTTCAAATTGAAGTATAGTTAACAATTTGAAACTATCAGTTCTAAATTGTTTATTTGAGAATTTCAAATTGACAACTTCAAATTAAAGTATAGTTAACAATTTGTAATTTTTAGTTTTACATTGTTTATTTGAAAATTTCAAATTGACAACTTCAAATTGAAGTATAGTTAACAATTTGAAACTATCAGTTCTAAATTGTTTATTTGAGAATTTCAAATTGACAACTTCAAATTGAAGTATAGTTAAAATTTGTAATTTTTAGTTCTAAATTGTTTATTTGAGAATTTCAAATTGACAACTTCAAATTGAAGTATAGTTAACAATTTGTAATTTTTAGTTCTAAATTGTTTATTTGAGAATTTCAAATTGACAACTTCAAATTGAAGTATAGTTAACAATTTGGAATTTTTAGTTCTAAATTGTTTATTTGAGAATTTCAAATTGACAACTTCAAATTGAAGTATAGTTAACAATTTGAAACTATCAGTTCTAAATTGTATATTTGAGAATTTCAAATTGACAATTTCAAATTGAAGTATAGTTAACAATTTGTAATTTTTAGTTCTAAATTGTTTATTTGAGAATTTCAAATTGACAACTTCAAATTGAAGTATAGTTAACAATTTGTAATTTTAGTTCTAAATTGTTTATTTGAGAATTTCAAATTGACAACTTCAAATAGAAGTATAGTTAACAATTTGTAATTTTAGTTCTAAATTGTTTATTTGAGAATTTCAAATTGACAACTTCAAATTGAAGTATAGTTAACAATTTGAATTTAGTTCTAAATTGTTTATTTGAGAATTTCAAATTGACAACTTCAAATTAAAGTATAGTTAACAATTTGAAACTATCAGTTCTAAATTGTTTATTTGAGAATTTCAAATTGACAACTTCAAATTGAAGTATAGTTAACAATTTGAAACTAAGTTCTAAATTGTTTATTTGAGAATTTCAAATTGACAACTTCAAATTGAAGTATAGTTAACAATTTGGAATTTTAGTTCTAAATTGTTTATTTGAGAATTTCAAATTGACAACTTCAAATTGAAGTATAGTTAACAATTTGGAATTTTAGTTCTAAATTGTTTATTTGAGAATTTCAAATTGACAACTTCAAATTGAAGTATAGTTAACAATTTGAATTTTAGTTCTAAATTGTTTATTTGAGAATTTCAAATTGACAACTTCAAATTGAAGTATAGTTAACAATTTGAAACTATCAGTTCTAAATTGTTTATTTGAGAATTTCAAATTGACAACTTCAAATTGAAGTATAGTTAACAATTTGGAATTTTTTGTTCTAAATTGTATATTTGAGAATTTCAAATTGACAACTTCAAATTGAAGTATAGTTAACAATTTGTAATTTTTAGTTCTAAATTGTTTATTTGAGAATTTCAAATTGACAACTTCAAATTGCAGTATAGTTAAAAATTTGTAATTATTAGTTCTAAATTATATATTTGAGAAGTTCAAATTGACAACTTCAAATTGAAGTATAGTTAACAATTTGTAATTTTTAGTTCTACATTGTTTATTTGAGAATTTCAAATTGAAAACTTCAAATTAAAGTATAGTTAACAATTTGGAATTTTTAGTTCTAAATTGTTTATTTGAGAATTTAAAATTGACAACTTCAAATTGAAGTATAGTTAACAATTTGAAACTATCAGTTCTAAATTGTTTATTTGAGAATTTCAAATTGACAACTTCAAATTAAAGTATAGTTAACAATTTGAAACTATCAGTTCTAAATTGTTTATTTGAGAATTTCAAATTGACAACTTCAAATTGAAGTATAGTTAACAATTTGTAATTTTAGTTCTAAATTGTTTATTTGAAAATTACAAATTGACAACTTCAAATTGAAGTATAGTTAACAATTTGGAATTTTAGTTCTAAATTGTTTATTTGAGAATTTCAAATTGACAACTTCAAATTGAAGTATAGTTAACAATTTGGAATTTTTAGTTCTAAATTGTTTATTTGAGAATTTCAAATTGACAACTTCAAATTGAAGTATAGTTAACAATTTGGAATTTTTAGTTCTAAATTTTTATTTGAGAATTTCAAAATGACAACTTCAAATTAAAGTATAGTTAACAATTTGAAACTATCTGTTTTAAATTGTTTATTTGAGAATTTCAAATTGACAACTTCAAATTGAAGTATAGTTAACAATTTGAAACTATCAGTTCTAAATTGTTTATTTGAGAATTACAAATTGACAACTTCAAATTGAAGTATAGTTAACAATTTGAATTTTTAGTTCTACATTGTTTCTTTGAGAATTTCAAATTGACAACTTCATATTGAAGTATAGTTAATAATTTGAAATTTTTTAGTTCTAAATTGTTTATTTGAGAATTTAAAATTGACAACTTCAAATTGAAGTATAGTTAACAATTTGAAACTATCAGTTCTAAATTGTTTATTTAAGAATTTCAAATTGGCAACTTCAAATTGAAGTATAGTTAACAATTTGAAACTATCAGTTATAATTGTATATTTGAGAATTTCAAATTGACAACTTCAAATTGAAGTATAGTTAACAATTTGAAACTATCAGTTCTAAATTGTTTATTTGAGAATTTCAAATTGACAACTTCAAATTGAAGTATAGTTAACAATTTGTAATTTTTAGTTTTAAATTGTTTATTTGAGAATTTCAAATTGACAACTTCAAATTGAAGTATAGTTAACAATTTGGAATTTTTAGTTCTAAATTGTTTATTTGAGAATTTCAAATTGACAACTTCAAATTGAAGTACAGTTAACAATTTGAAACTATCAGTTCTAAATTGTTTATTTGAGAATTACAAATTGACAACTTCAAATTGAAGTATAGTTAACAATTTGTAATTTAGTTCTACATTGTTTATTTGAGAATTGCAAATTGAAAACTTCAAATTGAAGTATAGTTAACAATTTGTAATTTTAGTTCTAAATTGTTTATTTGAGAATTTCAAATTGACAACTTCAAATTGAAGTATAGTTAATAATTTGAAACTATCAGTTCTAAATTGTTTATTTGAGAATTTCAAATTGACAACTTCAAATTGAAGTATAGTTAACAATTTGGAATTTTTGTTCTAAATTGTATATTTGAGAATTTCAAATTGACAACTTCAAATTGAAGTATAGTTAACAATTTGTAATTTTAGTTCTAAATTGTTTATTTGAGAATTTCAAATTGACAACTTCAAATTGCAGTATAGTTAAAATTTGTAATTATTAGTTCTAAATTATTTATTTGAGAAGTTCAAATTGACAACTTCAAATTGAAGTATAGTTAACAATTTGTAATTTTAGTTCTACATTGTTTATTTGAGAATTTCAAATTGAAAACTTCAAATTAAAGTATAGTTAACAATTTGGAATTTTTAATTCTAAATTGTTTATTTGAGAATTTAAAATTGACAACTTCAAATTGTAGTATAGTTAACAATTTGAAACTATCAGTTCTAAATTGTTTATTTGAGAATTTCAAATTGACAACTTCAAATTAAAGTATAGTTAACAATTTGAAACTATCAGTTCTAAATTGTTTATTTGAGAATTTCAAATTGACAACTTCAAATTGAAGTATAGTTAACAATTTGTAATTTTAGTTCTAAATTGTTTATTTGAAAATTACAAATTGACAACTTCAAATTGAAGTATAGTTAACAATTTGGAATTTTTAGTTCTAAATTGTTTATTTGAGAATTTCAAATTGACAACTTCAAATTGAAGTATAGTTAACAATTTGGAATTTTTAGTTCTAAATTGTTTATTTGAGAATTTCAAATTGACAACTTCAAATTGAAGTATAGTTAACAATTTGGAATTTTTAGTTCTAAATTGTTTATTTGAGAATTTCAAAATGACAACGTCAAATTAAAGTATAGTTAACAATTTGAAACTATCAGTTTTAAATTGTTTATTTGAGAATTTCAAATTGACAACTTCAAATTGAAGTATAGTTAACAATTTGAAACTATCAGTTCTAAATTGTTTATTTGAGAATTACAAATTGACAACTTCAAATTGAAGTATAGTTAACAATTTGTAATTTTAGTTCTACATTGTTTCTTTGAGAATTTCAAATTGACAACTTCATATTGAAGTATAGTTAATAATTTGTAATTTTTAGTTCTAAATTGTTTATTTGAGAATTTAAAATTGACAACTTCAAATTGAAGTATAGTTAACAATTTGAAACTATCAGTTCTAGATTGTTTATTTGAGAATTTCAAATTGGCAACTTCAAATTGAAGTATAGTTAACAATTTGAAACTATCAGTTATAATTGTATATTTGAGAATTTCAAATTGACAACTTCAAATTGAAGTATAGTTAACAATTTGAAACTATCAGTTCTAAATTGTTTATTTGAGAATTTCAAATTGACAACTTCAAATTGAAGTATAGCTAACAACTTGGAATTTTTAGTTCTAAATTGTTTATTTGAGAATTTCAAATTGACAACTTTAAATTGAAGTATAGTTGACAATTTGAAACTATCAGTTCTAAATTGTTTATTTGAGAATTTCAAATTGACAAATTCAAATTGAAGTATAGTTAACAATTTTTAATTTTAGTTCTAAATTGTTTATTTGAGAATTTCAAATTGACAACTTCAAATTGAAGTATAGTTAACAATTTGGAATTTTTAGTTCTAAATTGTTTATTTGAGAATTTCAAATTGACAACTTCAAATTGAAGTATAGTTAACAATTTGTAATTTTTAGTTCTACATTGTTTATTTGAGAATTTCAAATTGACAACTTCAAATTGAAGTATAGTTAACAATTTGAAACTATCAGTTCTAAATTGTTTATTTGAGAATTACAAATTGACAGCTTCAAATTGAAGTATAGTTAACAATTTGTAATTTTAGTTCTACATTGTTTATTTGAGAATTTCAAATTGAAAACTTCAAATTGAAGTATAGTTAACAATTTGTAATTTTAGTACTAAATTGTTTATTTGAGAATTTCAAATTGACAACTTCAAATTGAAGTATAGTTAACAATTTGTAATTTTAGTTCTAAATTGTTTATTTGAGAATTTAAAATTGACAACTTCAAATTGAAGTATAGTTAACAATTTGAAACTATCAGTTCTAAATTGTTTATTTGAGAATTTCAAATTGACAACTTTAAATTGAAGTATAGTTAACAATTTGAAACTATCAGTTATAATTGTATATTTGAGAATTTCAAATTGACAACTTCAAATTGAAGTATAGTTAACAATTTGAAACTATCAGTTCTAAATTGTTTATTTGAGAATTTCAAATTGACAACTTCAAATTGAAGTATAGTTAACAATTTGTAATTTTTAGTTCTAAATTGTTTATTTGAGAATTTCAAATTGACAACTTCAAATTGAAGTATAGTTAACAATTTGAATTTTTAGTTCTAAATTGTTTATTTGAGAATTTCAAATTGACAACTTCAAATTGAAGTATAGTTAACAATTTGAATTTTAGTTCTAAATTGTTTATTTGAGAATTTCAAATTGACAACTTCAAATTGAAGTATAGTTAACAATTTGAAACTATCAGTTCTAAATTGTTTATTTGAGAATTTCAAATTGACAACTTCAAATTGAAGTATAGTTAACAATTTGAATTTTAGTTCTAAATTGTTTATTTGAGAATTTCAAATTGACAACTTCAAATTGAAGTATAGTTAACAATTTGAATTTTAGTTCTAAATTGTTTATTTGAGAATTTCAAATTGACAACTTCAAATTGAAGTATAGTTAACAATTTGAATTTTAGTTCTAAATTGTTTATTTGAGAATTTCAAATTGACAACTTCAAATTGAAGTATAGTTAACAATTTGAATTTTTAGTTCTAAATTGTTTATTTGAGAATTTCAAATTGACAACTTCAAATTGAAGTATAGTTAACAATTTGAAACTATCAGTTCTAAATTGTTTATTTGAGAATTTCAAATTGACAACTTCAAATTGAAGTATAGTTAACAATTTGAAATTAGTTCTAAATTGTTTATTTGAGAATTTCAAATTGACAACTTCAAATTGAAGTATAGTTAACAATTTGTAATTTTAGTTCTAAATTGTTTATTTGAGAATTTCAAATTGACAACTTCAAATTGAAGTATAGTTAACAATTTGAAATTTTAGTTCTAAATTGTTTATTTGAGAATTTCAAATTGACAACTTCAAATTGAAGTATAGTTAACAATTTGAAACTATCAGTTCTAAATTGTTTATTTGAGAATTTCAAATTGACAACTTCAAATTGAAGTATAGTTAACAATTTGAAATTTAGTTCTAAATTGTTTATTTGAGAATTTCAAATTGACAACTTCAAATTGAAGTATAGTTAACAATTTGAAACTATCAGTTCTAAATTGTTTATTTGAGAATTTCAAATTGACAACTTCAAATTGAAGTATAGTTAACAATTTGAATTTTAGTTCTAAATTGTTTATTTGAGAATTTCAAATTGACAACTTCAAATTGAAGTATAGTTAACAATTTGAAACTATCAGTTCTAAATTGTTTATTTGAGAATTTCAAATTGACAACTTCAAATTGAAGTATAGTTAACAATTTGAATTTTTAGTTCTAAATTGTTTATTTGAGAATTTCAAATTGACAACTTCAAATTGAAGTATAGTTAACAATTTGAAACTATCAGTTCTAAATTGTTTATTTGAGAATTTCAAATTGACAACTTCAAATTGAAGTATAGTTAACAATTTGAATTTTTAGTTCTAAATTGTTTATTTGAGAATTTCAAATTGACAACTTCAAATTGAAGTATAGTTAACAATTTGAAATTTTAGTTCTAAATTGTTTATTTGAGAATTTCAAATTGACAACTTCAAATTGAAGTATAGTTAACAATTTGAAACTATTAGTTCTAAATTGTTTATTTGAGAATTTCAAATTGACAACTTCAAATTGAAGTATAGTTAACAATTTGAATTTTTAGTTCTAAATTGTTTATTTGAGAATTTCAAATTGACAACTTCAAATTGAAGTATAGTTAACAATTTGAATTTTAGTTCTAAATTGTTTATTTGAGAATTTCAAATTGACAACTTCAAATTGAAGTATAGTTAACAATTTGTAATTTTAGTTCTAAATTGTTTATTTGAGAATTTCAAATTGACAACTTCAAATTGAAGTATAGTTAACAATTTGAAACTATCAGTTCTAAATTGTTTATTTGAGAATTTCAAATTGACAACTTCAAATTGAAGTATAGTTAACAATTTGAATTTTAGTTCTAAATTGTTTATTTGAGAATTTCAAATTGACAACTTCAAATTGAAGTATAGTTAACAATTTGGAATTTTTAGTTCTAAATTGTGTATTTGAGAATTTCAAATTGACAACATCAAATTGAAGTATAGTTAACAATTTGAAACTATCAGTTCTAAATTGTTTATTTGAGAATTTCAAATTGACAACTTCAAATTGAAGTATAGTTAACAATTTGAAACTATCAGTTCTAAATTGTTTATTTGAGAATTTCAAATTGACAACTTCAAATTGAAGTATAGTTAACAATTTGGAATATTAAGTTCTAAATTGTTTATTTGAGAATTTCAAATTGACAACTTCAAATTGAAGTATAGTTAACAATTTGTAATTTTAGTTCTAAATTGTTTATTTGAGAATTTCAAATTGACAACTTCAAATTGAAGTATAGTTAACAATTTGAAATTATCAGTTCTAAATTGTTTATTTGAGAATTTCAAATTGACAACTTCAAATTGAAGTATAGTTAACAATTTGAATTTTAGTTCTAAATTGTTTATTTGAGAATTTCAAATTGACAACTTCAAATTGAAGTATAGTTAACAATTTGAATTTAGTTCTAAATTGTTTATTTGAGAATTTCAAATTGACAACTTCAAATTGAAGTATAGTTAACAATTTGGAATTTTTAGTTCTAAATTGTTTATTTGAGAATTTCAAATTGACAACTTCAAATTGAAGTATAGTTAACAATTTGTAATTTTTAGTTCTAAATTGTTTATTTGAGAATTTCAAATTGACAACTTCAAATTGAAGTATAGTTAACAATTTGAATTTTAGTTCTAAATTGTTTATTTGAGAATTTCAAATTGACAACTTCAAATTGAAGTATAGTTAACAATTTGAAATTTTAGTTCTAAATTGTTTATTTGAGAATTTCAAATTGACAACTTCAAATTGAAGTATAGTTAACAATTTGAATTTTAGTTCTAAATTGTTTATTTGAGAATTTCAAATTGACAACTTCAAATTGAAGTATAGTTAACAATTTGAAACTATCAGTTCTAAATTGTTTATTTGAGAATTTCAAATTGACAACTTCAAATTGAAGTATAGTTAACAATTTGGAATTTTGTTCTAAATTGTTTATTTGAGAATTTCAAATTGACAACTTCAAATTGAAGTATAGTTAACAATTTGTAATTTTTAGTTCTAAATTGTTTATTTGAGAATTTCAAATTGACAACTTCAAATTGAAGTATAGTTAACAATTTGAAACTATCAGTTCTAAATTGTTTATTTGAGAATTTCAAATTGACAACTTCAAATTGAAGTATAGTTAACAATTTGAAATTCTTCTAAATTGTTTATTTGAGAATTTCAAATTGACAACTTCAAATTGAAGTATAGTTAACAATTTGAATTTTTAGTTCTAAATTGTTTATTTGAGAATTTCAAATTGACAACTTCAAATTGAAGTATAGTTAACAATTTGAATTTTAGTTCTAAATTGTTTATTTGAGAATTTCAAATTGACAACTTCAAATTGAAGTATAGTTAACAATTTGAAACTATCAGTTCTAAATTGTTTATTTGAGAATTTCAAATTGACAACTTCAAATTGAAGTATAGTTAACAATTTGGAATTTTTAGTTCTAAATTGTTTATTTGAGAATTTCAAATTGACAACTTCAAATTGAAGTATAGTTAACAATTTGAATTTCAGTTCTAAATTGTTTATTTGAGAATTTCAAATTGACAACTTCAAATTGAAGTATAGTTAACAATTTGAATTTTTAGTTCTAAATTGTTTATTTGAGAATTTCAAATTGACAACTTCAAATTGAAGTATAGTTAACAATTTGAATTTTTAGTTCTAAATTGTTTATTTGAGAATTTCAAATTGACAACTTCAAATTGAAGTATAGTTAACAATTTGAATTTTAGTTCTAAATTGTTTATTTGAGAATTTCAAATTGACAACTTCAAATTGAAGTATAGTTAACAATTTGTAATTTTAGTTCTAAATTGTTTATTTGAGAATTTAAATTGACAACTTCAAATTGAAGTATAGTTAACAATTTGAAACTATCAGTTCTAAATTGTTTATTTGAGAATTTCAAATTGACAACTTCAAATTGAAGTATAGTTAACAATTTGAAACTATCAGTTCTAAATTGTTTATTTGAGAATTTCAAATTGACAACTTCAAATTGAAGTATAGTTAACAATTTGGAATTTTAGTTCTAAATTGTTTATTTGAGAATTTCAAATTGACAACTTCAAATTGAAGTATAGTTAACAATTTGAATTTAGTTCTAAATTGTTTATTTGAGAATTTCAAATTGACAACTTCAAATTGAAGTATAGTTAACAATTTGAAACTATCAGTTCTAAATTGTTTATTTGAGAATTTCAAATTGACAACTTCAAATTGAAGTATAGTTAACAATTTGAATTTTTAGTTCTAAATTGTTTATTTGAGAATTTCAAATTGACAACTTCAAATTGAAGTATAGTTAACAATTTGGAATTTTTGTTCTAAATTGTTTATTTGAGAATTTCAAATTGACAACTTCAAATTGAAGTATAGAAAATTTGTAATTTTTTATTCTAAATTGTTTATTTGAGAATTTCAAATTGACAACTTCAAATTGGAAAAAATTTTAATTTTTGTTTTTTTAAATTAAATTTTTTAAAACCAAAAAACTTCAAATTGAAGTATAGTTAACAATTTGGAATTTTAGTTCTAAATTGTTTATTTGAGAATTTAAATTGACAACTTCAAATTGAAGTATAGTTAAAATTTGTAATTTTAGTTCAAATTTTTATTTGGAAATTTAAATTACAACTTCAAATTGAAGTAATTAAAATTTAAACTACATTTAAATTGTTTATTTGAAATTTCAAATTAAATTAAATTGAATTAGTTCAATTTGTTTTTATTTAAATTTTTATTTGAAATTTCAAATTGAAATTAAATTGAATATAGTTCAATTTGGTTTTTTAAATTTTTATTTGAAATTTCAAATTGAAATTAAATTGAATATAGTTAAAATTTAATTTTTTCAAATTGAAATTTAAATTGAAATTAAATTGAAGTTAGTTAAAATTTGTTTATTTAAATTTTTATTTGAAATTTCAAATTGAAATTAAATTGAATTAGTTCAATTTGTTTTATTTAAATTTTTATTTAAATTTCAAATTGAAATTAAATTGAATTAGTTCAATTTGTTTTTTAAATTTTTATTTGAAATTTCAAATTGAAATTAAATTGAAATTTAAAATTTTAATTTTTATTTAAATTTTTATTTAAATTTCAAATTAAATTAAATTGAAATATTCAATTTAATTTTTATTTAAATTTTTATTTGAAATTTCAAATTGAAATTCAAATTGAAGTTGTTAACAATTTGTTCTTTAAATTTTTATTTAAATTTCAAATTGAAATTAAATTTGGGTAATTAAAATTTAAATTTTATTTAAATTTTTATTTGAAATTTCAAATTGAAATTAAATTGAATATAGTTAAAATTTGAATTAGAAATTTTTTTTAAATTTCAAATTGAAATTAAATTGAAGTATAGTTAAAATTTAATTTTTAGAAATTTTTATTTGAAATTTCAAATTGAAATTAAATTGAAGTAAGTTCAATTTGAATTTTTAAATTTTTATTTGAAATTTCAAATTGAAATTAAATTGAATATTTAAAATTTAATTTTATTCAAATTTTTATTTGAAATTTCAAATTGAAATTCAAATTGGTAATTAAAATTTGAAATTATTTAAATTTTTATTTGAAATTTCAAATTGAAATTAAATTGAATTAGTTCAATTTGTTTTTTTAAATTTTTAAATTTGAAATTTCAAATTGAAATTAAATTGAATATAGTTCAATTTGTTTTTTGAAATTTTTATTTGAAATTTTAAATTAAATTAAATTGAAATATAGTTAAAAATTTTTTTTATTTAAATTTTTATTTGAAATTAAATTGAAATTAAATTGAATTAGTTCAATTTGTTTTTATTTAAAATTTTTATTTGAAATTTAAATTGAAATTAAATTAAATTAGTTCAATTTGTTTTTTTTAAAATTTTTATTTGAAATTTAAATTGAAATTAAATTGAATTAGTTAAAATTTAAATAATTCAAATTGTTTATTTGAAATTTCAAATTGAAATTCAAATTTTATTAAAATTTAAATACATTCAAATTGTTTATTTAAATTTAAATTACAATTAAATTGGTTATTAAAATTTTTAATTTTTTATTCAAATTGTTTAAAAATTTAAATTACAATTCAAATTGGTTATTAAAATTTAAATTTTATTCAAATTGTTTATTTAAATTTAAATTAAATTCAAATTGGTTTTAAAATTTTTAATTTTATTCAAATTTTTATTTAAATTTAAATTAAATTCAAATTGGTATTTAAAATTTAAATTTTATTCAAATTTTTATTTAAATTTTTAAATTTTAAATTCAAATTTTTAAAAAATTTAAATTTTCATTTTAAATTGTTTATTTAAATTTAAATTACAATTCAAATTGGTTATTAAAATTTTTAATTTTATTCAAATTGTTTTTTAAATTTAAATTAAAAATTAAATTAATATATTAAAATTTTTAATTTTTTTAAATTGTTTATTTAAATTTAAATTACAATTCAAATTGGTTATTAAAATTTAAATACATTCAAATTGTTTATTTAAATTTAAATTTTACAATTAAATTGGTATATTAAAATTTAAATACATTCAAATTTTTTTTTAAAATTTAAAACAATTAAATTTTGTTAAAAATTTTGGGTTTTTTTAAATTTTTATTTGAAATTTCAAATTGAAATTAAATTGAATATAGTTAAAATTTTTAAATTTTTGTTTAAATTGATTTAAATTTCAAATTACAATTTAAATTTGGGTTTAAAAATTTTTAAATTTTTTAGAAATTTTTATTTGAAATTTCAAATTGAAATTAAATTGAATTAGTTCTTTAAATTTTTATTTAAATTTTTATTTGAAATTTCAAATTGAAATTAAATTAAATTATTTAAAAAATTTTTAAATTTTAGAAATTTTTAAAATTTGAAATTTTCAAATTGAAATTAAATTGAATTAGTTAAAAATTTTGGGAAATTTTTAAATTTTTATTTGAAATTTCAAATTGAAATTAAATTGAATTAGTTCAATTTGTTTTTATTTAAATTTTTATTTGAAATTTCAAATTGAAATTAAATTGAATTAGTTCAATTTGTTTTTTTTAAATTTTTATTTGAAATTTCAAATTGAAATTAAATTGAATATAGTTCAATTTGGAATTTTAGAAATTTTTATTTGAAATTTCAAATTGAAATTAAATTGAATTAGTTCAATTTGGTTTTTATTCAAATTTTTATTTGAAATTTCAAATTGAAATTAAATTAATTAGTTCAATTTGGTTATTTAAATTTTTATTTGAAATTTCAAATTGAAATTAAATTGAATTGTTCAATTTGTTATTTAAATTTTTATTTGAAATTCAAATTAAATTAAATTGAATTAGTTAAAATTTTAATTTTTATTCAAATTGTTTCTTTGAGAATTTAAATTGAAAATTTCAAATTGTTATTAAAATTTTAATTTTTATTCAAATTGTTTATTTAAATTTAAATTAAATTCAAATTGGTTATTAAAATTTTAATTTTATTCAAAGTTTATTTAAATTTAAATTACAATTAAATTGGTTATTAAAATTTAAATACATTCAAATTGTTTATTTAGAATTTAAATTAAATTCAAATTGGTTATTAAAATTTAAATACATTTAAATTTTTATTTAAATTTAAATTTTCAAATTGGTATATTAAAATTTAAATACATTCAAATTGTTTATTTAAATTTAAATTAAATTCAAATTGGTTATTAAAATTTAAATACATTAAATTGGTTTTAGAATTTAAATTGAAACTTCAAATTAAAGTTATTAAAATTTAATTTTTTTCAAATTGTTTATTTAAATTTAAATTAAATTCAAATTGGTTATTAAAATTTAAATACATTCAAATTGTTTATTTAAATTTAAATTACAATTCAAATTGTTATTAAAATTTAATTTTTTTCAAATTGTATTTAGAATTTAAATTAAATTCAAATTGGTTATTAAAATTTAAATTTTTTTAAATTTTTTTTAAATTTAAATTTTCAAATTGTATATTAAAAATTTTAATTTTATTCAAATTTTTATTTAAATTTAAATTAAATTCAAATTGGTATTTAAAATTTAATTTTATTCAAATTGTTTATTTAAATTTAAATTAAATTCAAATTAATTATTAAAATTTTAATTTTATTCAAATTGTTTATTTAAATTTAAAATTAAATTCAAATTGGTTATTAAAATTTAAATAATTCAAATTTTTATTTAAATTTAAATTAAATTCAAATTGGTTATTAAAATTTAAATACATTCAAATTGTTTATTTAAATTTAAATTAAATTCAAATTGGTTATTAAAATTTAATTTTATTCAAATTGTTTATTTAAATTTAAATTAAATTCAAATTGGTTATTAAAATTTTAATTTTATTCAAATTGTTTTTTTAAAATTTTTAAATTAAATTCAAATTTTATTAAAATTTTTAAATTTTTTAGTTCAAATTTTTATTTAAATTTAAATTAACAATTAAATTGGTTATTAAAATTTAAATTTTATTCAAATTGTTTATTTAAATTTAAATTAAATTAAAATTGGTTTTTAAAATTTAAATTTAATTCAAATTGTTTATTTAAAATTTAAATTAAATTCAAATTGGTTATTAAAATTTAATTTTAGTTCTAAATTGTTTATTTGAGAATTTCAAATTGACAACTTCAAATTGAAGTATAGTAAATTTGAATTTTAGTTCTAAATTGTTTATTTGAGAATTTCAAATTGACAACTTCAAATTGAAGTATAGTTAACAATTTGTAATTTTAGTTCTAAATTGTTTATTTGAGAATTTCAAATTGACAACTTCAAATTGAAGTATAGTTAACAATTTGAATTTTTAGTTCTAAATTGTTTATTTGAGAATTTCAAATTGACAACTTCAAATTGAAGTATAGTTAACAATTTGTAATTTTAGTTCTAAATTGTTTATTTGAGAATTTCAAATTGACAACTTCAAATTGAAGTATAGTTAACAATTTGTAATTTTAGTTCTAAATTGTTTATTTGAGAATTTCAAATTGACAACTTCAAATTGAAGTATAGTTAACAATTTGTAATTTTAGTTCTAAATTGTTTATTTGAGAATTTAAATTGACAACTTCAAATTGAAGTATAGTTAACAATTTGAAACTATCAGTTCTAAATTGTTTATTTGAGAATTTCAAATTGACAACTTCAAATTGAAGTATAGTTAACAATTTGAATTTTAGTTCTAAATTGTTTATTTGAGAATTTCAAATTGACAACTTCAAATTGAAGTATAGTTAACAATTTGTAATTTTTAGTTCTAAATTGTTTATTTGAGAATTTCAAATTGACAACTTCAAATTGAAGTATAGTTAACAATTTGAAACTATCAGTTCTAAATTGTTTATTTGAGAATTTCAAATTGACAACTTCAAATTGAAGTATAGTTAACAATTTGAAACTATCAGTTCTAAATTGTTTATTTGAGAATTTCAAATTGACAACTTCAAATTGAAGTATAGTTAACAATTTGGAATTTTAGTTCTAAATTGTTTATTTGAGAATTTCAAATTGACAACTTCAAATTGAAGTATAGTTAACAATTTGTAATTTTAGTTCTAAATTGTTTATTTGAGAATTTCAAATTGACAACTTCAAATTGAAGTATAGTTAACAATTTGAAATTTTATCAGTTCTAAATTGTTTATTTGAGAATTTCAAATTGACAACTTCAAATTGAAGTATAGTTAACAATTTGAAACTATCAGTTCTAAATTGTTTATTTGAGAATTTCAAATTGACAACTTCAAATTGAAGTATAGTTAACAATTTGGAATTTTAGTTCTAAATTGTTTATTTGAGAATTTAAAATTGACAACTTCAAATTGAAGTATAGTTAACAATTTGAAACTATCAGTTCTAAATTGTTTATTTGAGAATTTCAAATTGACAACTTCAAATTGAAGTATAGTTAACAATTTGGAATTTTAGTTCTAAATTGTTTATTTGAGAATTTCAAATTGACAACTTCAAATTGAAGTATAGTTAACAATTTGAAATTTCAGTTCTAAATTGTTTATTTGAGAATTTCAAATTGACAACTTCAAATTGAAGTATAGTTAACAATTTGAAACTATCAGTTCTAAATTGTTTATTTGAGAATTTCAAATTGACAACTTCAAATTGAAGTATAGTTAACAATTTGAATTTTAGTTCTAAATTGTTTATTTGAGAATTTCAAATTGACAACTTCAAATTGAAGTATAGTTAACAATTTGAATTTTTAGTTCTAAATTGTTTATTTGAGAATTTCAAATTGACAACTTCAAATTGAAGTATAGTTAACAATTTGAATTTTAGTTCTAAATTGTTTATTTGAGAATTTCAAATTGACAACTTCAAATTGAAGTATAGTTAACAATTTGAATTTTTAGTTCTAAATTGTTTATTTGAGAATTTCAAATTGACAACTTCAAATTGAAGTATAGTTAACAATTTGTGAATTTTAGTTCTAAATTGTTTATTTGAGAATTTCAAATTGACAACTTCAAATTGAAGTATAGTTAACAATTTGTAATTTTAGTTCTAAATTGTTTATTTGAGAATTTCAAATTGACAACTTCAAATTGAAGTATAGTTAACAATTTGAATTTTAGTTCTAAATTGTTTATTTGAGAATTTCAAATTGACAACTTCAAATTGAAGTATAGTTAACAATTTGAATTTTAGTTCTAAATTGTTTATTTGAGAATTTCAAATTGACAACTTCAAATTGAAGTATAGTTAACAATTTGAAACTATCAGTTCTAAATTGTTTATTTGAGAATTTCAAATTGACAACTTCAAATTGAAGTATAGTTAACAATTTGAATTTTAGTTCTAAATTGTTTATTTGAGAATTTCAAATTGACAACTTCAAATTGAAGTATAGTTAACAATTTGAAATTTTAGTTCTAAATTGTTTATTTGAGAATTTCAAATTGACAACTTCAAATTGAAGTATAGTTAACAATTTGTAATTTTAGTTCTAAATTGTTTATTTGAGAATTTCAAATTGACAACTTCAAATTGAAGTATAGTTAACAATTTGAATTTAGTTCTAAATTGTTTATTTGAGAATTTCAAATTGACAACTTCAAATTGAAGTATAGTTAACAATTTGAATTTTAGTTCTAAATTGTTTATTTGAGAATTTCAAATTGACAACTTCAAATTGAAGTATAGTTAACAATTTGAATTTTAGTTCTAAATTGTTTATTTGAGAATTTCAAATTGACAACTTCAAATTGAAGTATAGTTAACAATTTGAATTTTTCTAAATTGTTTATTTGAGAATTTCAAATTGACAACTTCAAATTGAAGTATAGTTAACAATTTGAAACTATCAGTTCTAAATTGTTTATTTGAGAATTTCAAATTGACAACTTCAAATTGAAGTATAGTTAACAATTTGAATTTTAGTTCTAAATTGTTTATTTGAGAATTTCAAATTGACAACTTCAAATTGAAGTATAGTTAACAATTTGTAATTTTAGTTCTAAATTGTTTATTTGAGAATTTCAAATTGACAACTTCAAATTGAAGTATAGTTAACAATTTGTAATTTTAGTTCTAAATTGTTTATTTGAGAATTTCAAATTGACAACTTCAAATTGAAGTATAGTTAACAATTTGAAACTATCAGTTCTAAATTGTTTATTTGAGAATTTCAAATTGACAACTTCAAATTGAAGTATAGTTAACAATTTGAAACTATCAGTTCTAAATTGTTTATTTGAGAATTTCAAATTGACAACTTCAAATTGAAGTATAGTTAACAATTTGAATTTTAGTTCTAAATTGTTTATTTGAGAATTTCAAATTGACAACTTCAAATTGAAGTATAGTTAACAATTTGAAACTTTTAGTTCTAAATTGTTTATTTGAGAATTTCAAATTGACAACTTCAAATTGAAGTATAGTTAACAATTTGAATTTTTAGTTCTAAATTGTTTATTTGAGAATTTCAAATTGACAACTTCAAATTGAAGTATAGTTAACAATTTGAAATTTTAGTTCTAAATTGTTTATTTGAGAATTTCAAATTGACAACTTCAAATTGAAGTATAGTTAACAATTTGGAATTTTTAGTTCTAAATTGTTTATTTGAGAATTTCAAATTGACAACTTCAAATTGAAGTATAGTTAACAATTTGAATCTATAGTTCTAAATTGTTTATTTGAGAATTTCAAATTGACAACTTCAAATTGAAGTATAGTTAACAATTTGTAATTTTAGTTCTAAATTGTTTATTTGAGAATTCAAATTGACAACTTCAAATTGAAGTATAGTTAACACTTTGTAATTTTTAGTTCTAAATTGTTTATTTGAGAATTTAAAATTGACAACTTCAAATTGAAGTATAGTTAACAATTTGAAACTATCAGTTCTAAATTGTTTATTTGAGAATTTCAAATTGACAACTTCAAATTGAAGTATAGTTAACAATTTGAAACTATCAGTTCTAAATTGTTTATTTGAGAATTTCATATTGACAACTTCAAATTGAAGTATAGTTAACAATTTGGAATTTTTAGTTCTAAATTGTTTATTTGAGAATTTCAAATTGACAACTTCAAATTGAAGTATAGTTAACAATTTGTAATTTTAGTTCTAAATTGTTTATTTCAGAATTTAAAATTGACAACTTCAAATTGAAGTATAGTTAACAATTTGAAACTATCAGTTCTAAATTGTTCATTTGAGAATTTCAAATTGAAAACTTCAAATTGAAGTATAGTTAACAATTTGGAATTTTTAGTTCTAAATTGTTTATTTCAGAATTTCAAATTGACAACTTCAAATTGAAGTATAGTTAACAATTTGTAATTTTTAGTTCTAAATTGTTTATTTGAGAATTTCAAATTGACAACTTCAAATTGAAGTATAGTTAACAATTTGTAATTTTTAGTTCTAAATTGTTTATTTGAGAATTTCAAATTGACAACTTCAAATTGAAGTATAGTTAACAATTTGGAATTTTTAGTTCTAAATTGTTTATTTGAGAATTTCAAATTGACAACTTCATATTGAAGTAGAGTTAACAATATGAAACTATCAGTTCTAAATTGTTTATTTGAGAATTTCAAATTGACAACTTCAAATTAAAGTATAGTTAACAATTTGGAATTCTTAGTTCTAAATTGTTTATTTGAGAATTTCAAATTGACAACTTCAAATTGAAGTATAGTTAACAATTTGAAACTATCAGTTGTAATTGTTTATTTGAGAATTGCAAATTGACAACTTCAAATTGAAGTATAGTTAACAATTTGTAATTTTTAGTTCTAAATTGTTTATTTGAGAATTTCAAATTGACAACTTCAAATTGAAGTACAGTTAACAATTTGGAATTTTTGTTCTAAATTGTATATTTGAGAATTTCAAATTGACAACTTCAAATTGAAGTATAGTTAACAATTTGGAATTTTAGTTCTAAATTGTTTATTTGAGAATTTCAAATTGACAACTTCATATTGAAGTAGAGTTAACAATATGAAACTATCAGTTCTAAATTGTTTATTTGAGAATTTCAAATTGACAACTTCAAATTGAAGTATAGTTAACAATTTGGAATTCTTAGTTCTAAATTGTTTATTTGAGAATTTCAAATTGACAACTTCAAATTGAAGTATAGTTAACAATTTGAAACTATCAGTTGTAATTGTTTATTTGAGAATTTCAAATTGACAACTTCAAATTGGAGTATAGTTAACGATTTGTAATTTTAGTTCTAAATTGTTTATTTGAGAATTTCAAATTGACAACTTCAAATTAAAGTATAGTTAACAATTTGGAATTTTTGTTCTAAATTGTATATTTGAGAATTTCAAATTGACAACTTCAAATTGAAGTATAGTTAACAATTTGTAATTTTTAGTTCTAAATTGCTTATTTGAGAATTTCAAATTGACAACTTCAAATTGCAGTATAGTTAAAATTTGTAATTTTAGTTCTAAATTATTTATTTGAGAAGTTCAAATTGACAACTTCAAATTGAAGTATAGTTAACAATTTGTAATTTTAGATCTACATTGTTTATTTGAGAATTTCAAATTGAAAACTTCAAATTAAAGTATAGTTAACAATTTGGAATTTTTAGTTCTAAATTGTTTATTTGAGAATTTAAAATTGACAACTTCAAATTGAAGTATAGTTAACAATTTGAAACTATCAGTTCTAAATTGTTTATTTGAGAATTTCAAATTGACAACTTCAAATTAAAGTATAGTTAACAATTTGAAACTATCAGTTCTAAATTGTTTATTTGAGAATTTCAAATTGACAACTTCAAATTGAAGTATAGTTAACAATTTGTAATTTTAGTTCTAAATTGTTTATTTGAAAATTACAAATTGACAACTTCAAATTGAAGTATAGTTAACAATTTGGAATTTTTAGTTCTAAATTGTTTATTTGAGAATTTCAAATTGACAACTTCAAATTGAAATATAGTTAACAATTTGGAATTTTAGTTCTAAATTGTTTATTTGAGAATTTCAAATTGACAACTTCAAATTGAAGTATAGTTAACAATTTGGAATTTTTAGTTCTAAATTTTTATTTGAGAATTTAAAATAACAACGTCAAATTAAAATATAGTTAACAATTTGAAACTATCAGTTTTAAATTGTTTATTTGAGAATTACAAATTGACAACTTCAAATTGAAGTATAGTTAACAATTTGTAATTTTTAGTTCTACATTGTTTCTTTGAGAATTTCAAATTGAAAATTTCAAATTGAAGTATAGTTAACAATCTGTAATTTTAGTTCTAAATTGTTTATTTGAGAATTTCAAATTGAAACTTCATATTGAAGTATAGTTAATAATTTGCAATTTTAGTTCTAAATTGTTTATTTGAGAATTTAAAATTGACAACTTCAAATTGAAGTATAGTTAACAATTTGAAACTATCAGTTCCAAATTGTTTATTTGAGAATTTCAAATTGACAACTTCAAATTGAAGTATAGTTAACAATTTGAAACTATCAGTTATAATTGTTTATTTGAGAATTTCAAATTGACAACTTCAAATTGAAGTATAGTTAACAATTTGGAATTTTTTGTTCTAAATTGTATATTTGAGAATTTCAAATTGACAACTTCAAATTGAAGTATAGTTAACAATTTGTAATTTTTAGTTCTAAATTGTTTATTTGAGAATTTCAAATTGACAACTTCAAATTGCAGTATAGTTAAAAATTTGTAATTTTAGTTCTAAATTATTTATTTGAGAAGTTCAAATTGACAACTTCAAATTGAAGTATAGTTAACAATTTGTAATTTTAGATCTACATTGTTTATTTGAGAATTTCAAATTGAAAACTTCAAATTAAAGTATAGTTAACAATTTGGAATTTTAGTTCTAAATTGTTTATTTGAGAATTTAAAATTGACAACTTCAAATTGAAGTATAGTTAACAATTTGAAACTATCAGTTCTAAATTGTTTATTTGAGAATTTCAAATTGACAACTTCAAATTAAAGTATAGTTAACAATTTGAAACTATCAGTTCTAAATTGTTTATTTGAGAATTTCAAATTGACAACTTCAAATTGAAGTATAGTTAACAATTTGTAATTTTAGTTCTAAATTGTTTATTTGAAAATTACAAATTGACAACTTCAAATTGAAGTATAGTTAACAATTTGGAATTTTAGTTCTAAATTGTTTATTTGAGAATTTCAAATTGACAACTTCAAATTGAAGTATAGTTAACAATTTGGAATTTTAGTTCTAAATTGTTTATTTGAGAATTTCAAATTGACAACTTCAAATTGAAGTATAGTTAACAATTTGGAATTTTTAGTTCTAAATTTTTATTTGAGAATTTCAAAATAACAACGTCAAATTAAAATATAGTTAACAATTTGAAACTATCAGTTTTAAATTGTTTATTTGAGAATTACAAATTGACAACTTCAAATTGAAGTATAGTTAACAATTTGTAATTTTTAGTTCTACATTGTTTCTTTGAGAATTTCAAATTGAAAATTTCAAATTGAAGTATAGTTAACAATCTGTAATTTTAGTTCTAAATTGTTTATTTGAGAATTTCAAATTGAAAACTTCATATTGAAGTATAGTTAATAATTTGCAATTTTAGTTCTAAATTGTTTATTTGAGAATTTAAAATTGACAACTTCAAATTGAAGTATAGTTAACAATTTGAAACTATCAGTTCTAAATTGTTTATTTGAGAATTTCAAATTGACAACTTCAAATTGAAGTATAGTTAACAATTTGAAACTATCAGTTAAATTTTTATATTTGAGAATTTCAAATTGACAACTTCAAATTGAAGTATTGTTAACAATTTGGAATTTTTGTTCTAAATTGTTTATTTGAGAATTTAAAATTTGACAACTTCAAATTGAAGTATAGTTAACAATTTGAAACTATCAGTTCTAAATTGTTTATTTAAAAATTTATCAAATTGACAACTTCAAATTGAAGTATAGTTAACAATTTGAAACTATCAGTTCTAAATTGTTTATTTGAGAATTTCAAATTGACAACTTCAAATTGAACTATAGTTAACAATTTGGAATTTTTAGTTCTAAATTGTTTATTTGAGAATTTCAAATTGACAACTTCAAATTGAAGTATAGTTAACAATTTGAATTTTTAGTTCTAAATTGTTTATTTGAGAATTTCAAATTGACAACTTCAAATTGAAGTATAGTTAACAATTTGTAATTTTTAGTTCTAAATTGTTTATTTGAGAATTTCAAATTGACAACTTCAAATTGAAGTATAGTTAACAATTTGTAATTTTTAGTTCTACATTGTTTATTTGAGAATTTCAAATTGAAAACTTCAAATTAAAGTATAGTTAACAATTTGGAGTTTTATGTTCTAAATTGTTTATTTGAGAATTTAAAATTGACAACTTCAAATTGAAGTATAGTTAACAATTTGAAACTATCAGTTCTAAATTGTTTATTTGAGAATTTCAAATTGACAACTTCAAATTAAAGTATAGTTAACAATTTGAAACTATCAGTTCTAAATTGTTTATTTGAGAATTTCAAATTGACAACTTCAAATTGAAGTATAGTTAACAATTTGTAATTTTAGTTCTAAATTGTTTATTTGAAAATTACAAATTGACAACTTCAAATTGAAGTATAGTTAACAATTTGTAATTTTAGTTCTAAATTGTTTATTTGAGAATTTCAAATTGACAACTTCAAATTGAAGTATAGTTAACAATTTGGAATTTTAGTTCTAAATTGTTTATTTGAGAATTTCAAATTGACAACTTCAAATTGAAGTATAGTTAACAATTTGGAATTTTTAGCTCTAAATTTTTATTTGAGAATTTCAAAATGACAACGTCAAATTAAAGTATAGTTAACAATTTGGAACTATCAGTTTTAAATTGTTTATTTGAGAATTTCAAATTGACAACTTCAAATTGAAGTATAGTTAACAATTTGAAACTATCAGTTCTAAATTGTTTATTTGAGAATTACAAATTGACAACTTCAAATTGAAGTATAGTTAACAATTTGTAATTTTAGTTCTACATTGTTTCTTTGAGAATTTCAAATAGAAAATTTCAAATTGAAGTATAGTTAACAATTTGTAATTTTTAGTTCTAAATTGTTTATTTGAGAATTTCAAATTTACAACTTCAAATTGAAGTATAGTTAATAATTTGTAATTTTTAGTTCTAAATTGTTTATTTGAGAATTTAAAATTGACAACTTCAAATTGAAGTATAGTTAACAATTTGAAACTATCAGTTCTAAATTGTTTATTTGAGAATTTCAAATTGACAACTTCAAATTGAAGTATAGTTAACAATTTGGAATTTTTAGTTCTAAATTGTTTATTTGAGAATTTCAAATTGACAACTTCAAATTGAAGTATAGTTAACAATTTGAATTTTAGTTCTAAATTGTTTATTTGAGAATTTCAAATTGACAACTTCAAATTGAAGTATAGTTAACAATTTGAATTTTAGTTCTAAATTGTTTATTTGAGAATTTCAAATTGACAACTTCAAATTGAAGTATAGTTAACAATTTGAACTATCAGTTCTAAATTGTTTATTTGAGAATTTCAAATTGACAACTTCAAATTGAAGTATAGTTAACAATTTGTAATTTTAGTTCTAAATTGTTTATTTGAGAATTTCAAATTGACAACTTCAAATTGAAGTATAGTTAACAATTTGAATTTTTAGTTCTAAATTGTTTATTTGAGAATTTCAAATTGACAACTTCAAATTGAAGTATAGTTAACAATTTGAATTTTAGTTCTAAATTGTTTATTTGAGAATTTCAAATTGACAACTTCAAATTGAAGTATAGTTAACAATTTGAATTTTAGTTCTAAATTGTTTATTTGAGAATTTAAAATTGACAACTTCAAATTGAAGTATAGTTAACAATTTGAAACTATCAGTTCTAAATTGTTTATTTGAGAATTTCAAATTGACAACTTCAAATTGAAGTATAGTTAACAATTTGGAATTTTTAGTTCTAAATTGTTTATTTGAGAATTTCAAATTGACAACTTCAAATTGAAGTATAGTTAACAATTTGGAATTTTTAGTTCTAAATTGTTTATTTGAGAATTTCAAATTGACAACTTTAAATTGCAGTATAGTTAACGATTTGGAACTATCAGTTCTAAATTGTTTATTTGAGAATTTCAAATTGACAACTTCAAATTGAAGTATAGTTAACAATTTGAAACTATCAGTTCTAAATTGTTTATTTGAGAATTTCAAATTGACAACTTCAAATTGAAGTATAGTGAACAATTTGTAATTTTAGTTCTAATTGTTTATTTGAGAATTTCAAATTGACAACTTCAAATTGAAGTATAGTTAACAATTTGTAATTTTTAGTTCTAAATTGTTTATTTGAGAATTTCAAATTGACAACTTCAAATTGAAGTATAGTTAACACTTTGTAATTTTTAGTTCTAAATTATTTATTTGAGAAGTTCAAATTGACAACTTCAAATTGAAGTATAGTTAACAATTTGTAATTTTTAGTTCTACATTGTTTATTTGAGAATTTCAAATTGAAAACTTCAAATTAAAGTATAGTTAACAATTTGTAATTTTAGTTCTAAATTGTTTATTTGAGAATTTAAAATTGACAACTTCAAATTGAAGTATAGTTAACAATTTGAAACTATCAGTTCTAAATTGTTTATTTGAGAATTTCAAATTGACAACTTCAAATTAAAGTATAGTTAACAATTTGAAACTATCAGTTCTAAATTGTTTATTTGAGAATTTCAAATTGACAACTTCAAATTGAAGTATAGTTAACAATTTGTAATTTTAGTTCTAAATTGTTTATTTGAAAATTACAAATTGACAACTTCAAATTGAAGTATAGTTAACAATTTGTAATTTTAGTTCTAAATTGTTTATTTGAAAATTTCAAATTGACAACTTCAAATTGAAGTATAGTTAACAATTTGGAATTTTTAGTTCTAAATTGTTTATTTGAGAATTTCAAATTGACAACTTCAAATTAGTTTTCAAAATTATAGTTAACAATTTGGAATTTTAGCTCTAAATTTTTATTTGAGAATTTCAAAATGACAACGTCAAATTAAAGTATAGTTAACAATTTGGAACTATCAGTTTTAAATTGTTTATTTGAGAATTTCAAATTGACAACTTCAAATTGAAGTATAGTTAACAATTTGAAACTATCAGTTCTAAATTGTTTATTTGAGAATTACAAATTGACAACTTCAAATTGAAGTATAGTTAACAATTTGTAATTTTTAGTTCTACATTGTTTCTTTGAGAATTTCAAATTGAAAATTTCAAATTGAAGTATAGTTAACAATTTGAAATTTTTTAGTTCTAAATTGTTTATTTGAGAATTTCAAATTGACAACTTCATATTGAAGTATAGTTAATAATTTGAAATTTTTTAGTTCTAAATTGTTTATTTGAGAATTTAAAATTGACAACTTCAAATTGAAGTATAGTTAACAATTTGAAACTATCAGTTCTAAATTGTTTATTTGAGAATTTCAAATTGACAACTTCAAATTGAAGTATAGTTAACAATTTGAAACTATCAGTTATAATTGTATATTTGAGAATTTCAAATTGACAACTTAAAATTTGAAGTATAGTTAACAATTTGGAATTTTAGTTCTAAATTGTTTATTTGAGAATTTCAAATTGACAACTTCAAATTGAAGTATAGTTAACAATTTGTAATTTTAGTTCTAAATTGTTTATTTGAGAATTTCAAATTGACAACTTCAAATTGAAGTATAGTTAACAATTTGTAATTTTAGTTCTAATTGTTTATTTGAGAATTTCAAATTGACAACTTCAAATTGAAGTATAGTTAACAATTTGAAACTATCAGTTCTAAATTGTTTATTTGAGAATTTCAAATTGACAACTTCAAATTGAAGTATAGTTAACAATTTGAAACTATCAGTTCTAAATTGTTTATTTGAGAATTTCAAATTGACAACTTCAAATTGAAGTATAGTTAACAATTTGAAACTATCAGTTCTAAATTGTTTATTTGAGAATTTCAAATTGACAACTTCAAATTGAAGTATAGTTAACAATTTGTAATTTTAGTTCTAAATTGTTTATTTGAGAATTTCAAATTGACAACTTCAAATTGAAGTATAGTTAACAATTTGAAACTATCAGTTCTAAATTGTTTATTTGAGAATTTCAAATTGACAACTTCAAATTGAAGTATAGTTAACAATTTGAAACTATCAGTTCTAAATTGTTTATTTGAGAATTTCAAATTGACAACTTCAAATTGAAGTATAGTTAACAATTTGAATTTTTAGTTCTAAATTGTTTATTTGAGAATTTCAAATTGACAACTTCAAATTGAAGTATAGTTAACAATTTGAATTTTAGTTCTAAATTGTGTATTTGAGAATTTCAAATTGACAACTTCAAATTGAAGTATAGTTAACAATTTGGAATTTTTAGTTCTAAATTTTTATTTGAGAATTTCAAATTGACAACTTCAAATTGAAGTATAGTTAACAATTTGTAATTTATTGTTCTAAATTGTTTATTTGAGAATTTCAAATTGACAACTTCAAATTGAAGTATAGTTAACAATTTGAATTTTAGTTCTAAATTGTTTATTTGAGAATTTCAAATTGACAACTTCAAATTGAAGTATAGTTAACAATTTGAAACTATCAGTTCTAAATTGTTTATTTGAGAATTTCAAATTGACAACTTCAAATTGAAGTATAGTTAACAATTTGTAATTTTAGTTCTAAATTGTTTATTTGAGAATTTCAAATTGACAACTTCAAATTGAAGTATAGTTAACAATTTGTAATTTTAGTTCTAAATTGTTTATTTGAGAATTTCAAATTGACAACTTCAAATTGAAGTATAGTTAACAATTTGTAATTTATAGTTCTAAATTGTTTATTTGAGAATTTCAAATTGACAACTTCAAATTGAAGTATAGTTAACAATTTGAAATTTAGTTCTAAATTGTTTATTTGAGAATTTCACATTGACAACTTCAAATTGAAGTATAGTTAACAATTTGGAATTTTTAGTTCTAAATTGTTTATTTGAGAATTTCAAATTGACAACTTCAAATTGAAGTATAGTTAACAATTTGTAATTTTTAGTTCTAAATTGTTTATTTGAGAATTACAAATTGACAACTTCAAATTGAAGTATAGTTAACAATTTGTAATTTTAGTTCTAAATTGTTTATTTGAGAATTTCAAATTGACAACTTCAAATTGAAGTATAGTTAACAATTTGAATTTTAGTTCTAAATTGTTTATTTGAGAATTTAAAATTGACAACTTCAAATTGAAGTATAGTTAACAATTTGAAACTATCAGTTCTAAATTGTTTATTTGAGAACTTCAAATTGACAACTTCAAATTGAAATATAGTTAACAATTTGAAACTATCAGTTCTAAATTGTTTATTTGAAAATTTTAAATTGACAACTTCAAATTGAAGTATAGTTAACAATTTGTAATTTTTAGTTTTAAATGGTTTATTTGAGAATTTCTAATTGACAACTTCAAATTGAAGTATAGTTAACAATTTGAAACTATCAGTTCAAAATTGTTTATTTGAGAATTTCAAATTGACAATTTCAAATTGAAGTATAGTTGACAATTTGTAATTTTTAGTTCTAAATTGTTTATTTGAGAATTTCAAATTGACAACTTCAAATTGAAGTATAGTTAACAATTTGGAATTTTTAGTTCTAAATATTTATTTGAGAATTTCAAATTGACAACTTCAAATTGAAGTATAGTTAACAATTTGTAATTTTTAGTTCTAAATTGTTTATTTGAGAATTTAAAATTGAAAACTTCAAATTGAAGTATAGTTAACAATTTGTAATTTTACTTCTAAATTGTTTATTTGAGAATTTCAAATTGACAACTTCAAATTGAAGTATAGTTAACAATTTGGAATTTTTAGTTCTAAATTGTTTATTTGAGAATTTCAAATTGACAACTTCAAATTGAAGTATAGTTAACAATTTGGAAGTTTTAGTTCTAAATTGTTTATTTGAGAATTTCAAATTGACAACTTCAAATTGAAGTATAGTTAACAATTTGGAATTTTATTTGCTAAATTATTTATAAGAGAATTTCAAATTGACAACTTCAAATTGAAGTATAGTTAACAATTTGAAACTATCAGTTCTAAATTGTTTATTTGAGAATTTCAAATTGACAACTTCAAATTGAAGTATAGTTAACAATTTGTAATTTTTAGTTCTAAATTGTTTATTTGAGAATTTCAAATTGACAACTTCAAATTGAAGTATAGTTAACAATTTGTAATTTTTAGTTCTAAATTGTTTATTTGAGAATTTCAAATTGACAACTTCAAATTGAAGTATAGTTAACAATTTGAAATTATAGTTCTAAATTGTTTATTTGAGAATTTCAAATTGACAACTTCAAATTGAAGTATAGTTAACAATTTGGAATTATCAGTTCTAAATTGTTTATTTGAGAATTTCAAATTGACAACTTCAAATTGAAGTATAGTTAACAATTTGTAATTTTAGTTCTAAATTGTTTATTTGAGAATTTCAAATTGACAACTTCAAATTGAAGTATAGTTAACAATTTGAAACTATCAGTTCTCAATTGTTTATTTGAGAATTTCAAATTGACAACTTCAAATTGAAGTATAGTTAACAATTTGTAATTTTTAGTTCTAAATTGTTTATTTGAGAATTTCGAATTGACAACTTAAAATTGAAGTATAGTTAACAATTTGAAACTATCAGTTCTAAATTGTTTATTTGAGAATTTCAAATTGACAACTTCAAATTGAAGTATAGTTAACAATTTGAATTTTAGTTCTAAATTGTTTATTTGAGAATTTCAAATTGACAACTTCAAATTGAAGTATAGTTAACAATTTGAAACTATCAGTTCTAAATTGTTTATTTGAGAATTTCAAATTGACAACTTCAAATTGAAGTATAGTTAACAATTTGAATTTTTAGTTCTAAATTGTTTATTTGAGAATTTCAAATTGACAACTTCAAATTGAAGTATAGTTAACAATTTGAATTTTAGTTCTAAATTGTTTATTTGAGAATTTCAAATTGACAACTTCAAATTGAAGTATAGTTAACAATTTGAAACTATCAGTTCTAAATTGTTTATTTGAGAATTTCAAATTGACAACTTCAAATTGAAGTATAGTTAACAATTTGAAACTATCAGTTCTAAATTGTTTATTTGAGAATTTCAAATTGACAACTTCAAATTGAAGTATAGTTAACAATTTGAAATTTAGTTCTAAATTGTTTATTTGAGAATTTCAAATTGACAACTTCAAATTGAAGTATAGTTAACAATTTGAATTTTAGTTCTAAATTGTTTATTTGAGAATTTCAAATTGACAACTTCAAATTGAAGTATAGTTAACAATTTGTAATTTTTAGTTCTAAATTGTTTATTTGAGAATTTCAAATTGACAACTTCAAATTGAAGTATAGTTAACAATTTGAATTTTTAGTTCTAAATTGTTTATTTGAGAATTTCAAATTGACAACTTCAAATTGAAGTATAGTTAACAATTTGAAATATTTAGTTCTAAATTGTTTATTTGAGAATTTCAAATTGACAACTTCAAATTGAAGTATAGTTAACAATTTGAATTAGTTCTAAATTGTTTATTTGAGAATTTCAAATTGACAACTTCAAATTGAAGTATAGTTAACAATTTGAAATTTTAGTTCTAAATTGTTTATTTGAGAATTTCAAATTGACAACTTCAAATTGAAGTATAGTTAACAATTTGAATTTTAGTTCTAAATTGTTTATTTGAGAATTTCAAATTGACAACTTCAAATTGAAGTATAGTTAACAATTTGAATTTTAGTTCTAAATTGTTTATTTGAGAATTTCAAATTGACAACTTCAAATTGAAGTATAGTTAACAATTTGAATTTTTAGTTCTAAATTGTTTATTTGAGAATTTCAAATTGACAACTTCAAATTGAAGTATAGTTAACAATTTGGAATTTTAGTTCTAAATTGTTTATTTGAGAATTTCAAATTGACAACTTCAAATTGAAGTATAGTTAACAATTTGAAATTTTAGTTCTAAATTGTTTATTTGAGAATTTCAAATTGACAACTTCAAATTGAAGTATAGTTAACAATTTGAAACTTTTTCAGTTCTAAATTGTTTATTTGAGAATTTCAAATTGACAACTTCAAATTGAAGTATAGTTAACAATTTGAATTTTAGTTCTAAATTGTTTATTTGAGAATTTCAAATTGACAACTTCAAATTGAAGTATAGTTAACAATTTGAAACTATCAGTTCTAAATTGTTTATTTGAGAATTTCAAATTGACAACTTCAAATTGAAGTATAGTTAACAATTTGAAATTTTAGTTCTAAATTGTTTATTTGAGAATTTCAAATTGACAACTTCAAATTGAAGTATAGTTAACAATTTGAAATTTTAGTTCTAAATTGTTTATTTGAGAATTTAAATTGACAACTTCAAATTGAAGTATAGTTAACAATTTGAAATTTTAGTTCTAAATTGTTTATTTGAGAATTTCAAATTGACAACTTCAAATTGAAGTATAGTTAACAATTTGAAACTATCAGTTCTAAATTGTTTATTTGAGAATTTCAAATTAACAACTTCAATTTGAAGTATAGTTAACAATTTGAAATTTTTAGTTCTAAATTGTTTATTTGAGAATTTCAAATTGACAACTTCAATTTGAAGTATGGTTAACGATTTGAAATTTTAGTTCTAAATTGTTTATTTGAGAATTTCAAATTGACAACTTCAAATTGAAGTATAGTTAACAATTTGAAACTATCAGTTCTAAATTGTTTATTTGAGAATTTCAAAATGACAACTTCAAATTGTAGTATAGTTAACAATTTGTAATTTTTAGTTCTAAATTGTTTATTTGAGAATTTCAAATTGACAACTTCAAATTGAAGTATAGTTAACAATTTGAAATTTTCAGTTCTAAATTGTTTATTTGAGAATTTCAAATTGACAACTTCAAATTGAAGTATAGTTAACAATTTGTAATTTTAGTTCTAAATTGTTTATTTGAGAATTTCAAATTGACAACTTCAAATTGAAGTATAGTTAACAATTTGGAATTTTTAGTTCTAAATTGTTTATTTGAGAATTTCAAATTGACAACTTCAAATTGAAGTATAGTTAACAATTTGAATTTTAGTTCTAAATTGTTTATTTGAGAATTTCAAATTGACAACTTCAAATTGAAGTATAGTTAACAATTTGAATTTTTAGTTCTAAATTGTTTATTTGAGAATTTCAAATTGACAACTTCAAATTGAAGTATAGTTAACAATTTGAATTTTAGTTCTAAATTGTTTATTTGAGAATTTCAAATTGACAACTTCAAATTGAAGTATAGTTAACAATTTGAATTTTAGTTCTAAATTGTTTATTTGAGAATTTCAAATTGACAACTTCAAATTGAAGTATAGTTAACAATTTGAATTTTAGTTCTAAATTGTTTATTTGAGAATTTCAAATTGACAACTTCAAATTGAAGTATAGTTAACAATTTGAAACTATCAGTTCTAAATTGTTTATTTGAGAATTTCAAATTGACAACTTCAAATTGAAGTATAGTTAACAATTTGAATTTTAGTTCTAAATTGTTTATTTGAGAATTTCAAATTGACAACTTCAAATTGAAGTATAGTTAACAATTTGTAATTTTTAGTTCTAAATTGTTTATTTGAGAATTTCAAATTGACAACTTCAAATTGAAGTATAGTTAACAATTTGAAACTATAGTTCTAAATTGTTTATTTGAGAATTTCAAATTGACAACTTCAAATTGAAGTATAGTTAACAATTTTAAATATAGTTCTAAATTGTTTATTTGAGAATTTCAAATTGACAACTTAAATTGAAGTATAGTTAACAATTTGAAATTTATAGTTTAAATTGTTTATTTGAGAATTTCAAATTACAACTTCAAATTGAAGATATTAACAATTTGGAATTTTTAGTTCTAAATTTTTATTTAGAATTTAAAAAATTAAATTAAGTATATTAAAATTTGTAATTTTAGTTTAAATTGTTTATTTAAAATTTTAAATTCAACTTCAAATTAAGTTATTAAAATTTAAATTTTATTCTAAATTGTTTAATTTAATTTATTTAAATTACAACTTCAAATTGAATTATTAAAATTTTAATTTTTTATTTAAATTTTTATTTTTTAAATTGAAACTTCAAATTGAAGTATAGTTAACAATTTGAAATTTTATAGTTCTAAATTGTTTTTTTGAAATTTAAATTGAAATTAAATTGAAGTATAGTTAACAATTTGAATTTTAGTTCTAAATTTTTATTTGAGAATTTCAAATTGACAACTTAAATTGAAGTATAGTTAACAATTTGAATTTTAGTTCTAAATTGTTTATTTGAGAATTTCAAATTGACAACTTCAAATTGAAGTATAGTTAACAATTTGAAATTTAGTTCTAAATTGTTTATTTGAGAATTTCAAATTGACAACTTCAAATTGAAGTATAGTTAACAATTTGAAACTATCAGTTCTAAATTGTTTATTTGAGAATTTCAAATTGACAACTTCAAATTGAAGTATAGTTAACAATTTGGAATTTTAGTTCTAAATTGTTTATTTGAGAATTTCAAATTGACAACTTCAAATTGAAGTATAGTTAACAATTTGAATTTTAGTTCTAAATTGTTTATTTGAGAATTTCAAATTGACAACTTCAAATTGAAGTATAGTTAACAATTTGAAATTATAGTTCTAAATTGTTTATTTGAGAATTTCAAATTGACAACTTCAAATTGAAGTATAGTTAACAATTTGAATTTAGTTCTAAATTGTTTATTTGAGAATTTCAAATTGACAACTTCAAATTGAAGTATAGTTAACAATTTGAAATATCAGTTCTAAATTGTTTATTTGAGAATTTCAAATTGACAACTTCAAATTGAAGTATAGTTAACAATTTGAATTTTAGTTCTAAATTGTTTATTTGAGAATTTCAAATTGACAACTTCAAATTGAAGTATAGTTAACAATTTGAATTTTTAGTTCTAAATTGTTTATTTGAGAATTTCAAATTGACAACTTCAAATTGAAGTATAGTTAACAATTTGTAATTTTTAGTTCTAAATTGTTTATTTGAGAATTTCAAATTGACAACTTCAAATTGAAGTATAGTTAACAATTTGAATTTTTAGTTCTAAATTGTTTATTTGAGAATTTCAAATTGACAACTTCAAATTGAAGTATAGTTAACAATTTGAAATTCAGTTCTAAATTGTTTATTTGAGAATTTCAAATTGACAACTTCAAATTGAAGTATAGTTAACAATTTGTAATTTTAGTTCTAAATTGTTTATTTGAGAATTTCAAATTGACAACTTCAAATTGAAGTATAGTTAACAATTTGAATTTTAGTTCTAAATTGTTTATTTGAGAATTTCAAATTGACAACTTCAAATTGAAGTATAGTTAACAATTTGAAATTTAGTTCTAAATTGTTTATTTGAGAATTTCAAATTGACAACTTCAAATTGAAGTATAGTTAACAATTTGTAATTTTTAGTTCTAAATTGTTTATTTGAGAATTTCAAATTGACAACTTCAAATTGAAGTATAGTTAACAATTTGAAATTCAGTTCTAAATTATTTATTTGAGAATTTCAAATTGACAACTTCAAATTGAAGTATAGTTAACAATTTGTAATTTATAGTTCTAAATTGTTTATTTGAGAATTTCAAATTGACAACTTCAAATTAAAGTATAGTTAACAATTTGGAATTTTAGTTCTAAATTGTTTATTTGAGAATTTCAAATTGACAACTTCAAATTGAAGTATAGTTAACAATTTGAAACTATCAGTTATAATTATTAATTTGAGAATTTCAAATTGACAACTTCAAATTGAAGTATAGTTAACAATTTGAAACTATCAGTTCTAAATTGTTTATTTGAGAATTTCAAATTGACAACTTCAAATTGAAGTATAGTTAACAATTTGAATTTTTGTTCTAAATTGTTTATTTGAGAATTTCAAATTGACAACTTCAAATTGAAGTATAGTTAACAATTTGTAATTTTAGTTCTAAATTGTTTATTTGAGAATTTCAAATTGACAACTTCAAATTGAAGTATAGTTAACAATTTGTAATTTTAGTTCTAAATTGTTTATTTGAGAATTTCAAATTGACAACTTCAAATTGAAGTATAGTTAACAATTTGAAACTATCAGTTCTAAATTGTTTATTTGAGAATTTCAAATTGACAACTTCAAATTGAAGTATAGTTAACAATTTGAAACTATCATTTTATAATTGTATATTTGAGAATTTCAAATTGACAACTTCAAATTGAAGTATAGTTAACAATTTGGAATTTTTGTTCTAAATTGTTATTTGAGAATTTCAATTGACAACTTCAAATTGAAGTATAGTTAACAATTTGAAACTATCAGTTCTAAATTGTTTATTTAAGAATTTCAAATTGACAACTTCAAATTGAAGTATAGTTAACAATTTGAAACTATCAGTTCTAAATTGTTTATTTGAGAATTTCAAATTGACAACTTCAAATTGAAGTATAGTTAACAATTTGAAACTATCAGTTCTAAATTGTTTATTTGAGAATTTCAAATTGACAACTTCAAATTGAAGTATAGTTAACAATTTGAAACTATCAGTTATAATTGTATATTTGAGAATTTCAAATTGACAACTTCAAATTGAAGTATAGTTAACAATTTGAAACTATCAGTTCTAAATTGTTTATTTGAGAATTTCAAATTGACAACTTCAAATTGAAGTATAGTTAACAATTTGAAACTATCAGTTATAATTGTATATTTGAGAATTTCAAATTGACAACTTTAAATTGAAGTATAGTTAACAATTTGGAATTTTTGTTCTAAATTGTTTATTTGAGAATTTCAATTGACAACTTCAAATTGAAGTATAGTTAACAATTTGAAACTATCAGTTCTAAATTGTTTATTTAGAATTCAAATTGACAACTTCAAATTGAAGTATAGTTAACAATTTGAAACTATCAGTTCTAAATTGTTTATTTGAGAATTTCAAATTGACAACTTCAAATTGAAGTATAGTTAACAATTTGAATTTAGTTCTAAATTGTTTATTTGAGAATTTCAAATTGACAACTTCAAATTGAAGTATAGTTAACAATTTGAATTTTAGTTCTAAATTGTTTATTTGAGAATTTCAAATTGACAACTTCAAATTGAAGTATAGTTAACAATTTGAAATTCAGTTCTAAATTGTTTATTTGAGAATTTCAAATTGACAACTTCAAATTGAAGTATAGTTAACAATTTGAATTTTTAGTTCTAAATTGTTTATTTGAGAATTTCAAATTGACAACTTCAAATTGAAGTATAGTTAACAATTTGTAATTTTTAGTTCTAAATTGTTTATTTGAGAATTTCAAATTGACAACTTCAAATTGAAGTATAGTTAACAATTTGAAATTTCAGTTCTAAATTGTTTATTTGAGAATTTCAAATTGACAACTTCAAATTGAAGTATAGTTAACAATTTGAATTTTAGTTCTAAATTGTTTATTTGAGAATTTCAAATTGACAACTTCAAATTGAAGTATAGTTAACAATTTGAATTTAGTTCTAAATTGTTTATTTGAGAATTTCAAATTGACAACTTCAAATTGAAGTATAGTTAACAATTTGTAATTTAGTTCTAAATTGTTTATTTGAGAATTTCAAATTGACAACTTCAAATTGAAGTATAGTTAACAATTTGAATTTTTAGTTCTAAATTGTTTATTTGAGAATTTCAAATTGACAACTTCAAATTGAAGTATAGTTAACAATTTGTAATTTTTAGTTCTAAATTGTTTATTTGAGAATTTCAAATTGACAACTTCAAATTGAAGTATAGTTAACAATTTGAATTTAGTTCTAAATTGTTTATTTGAGAATTTCAAATTGACAACTTCAAATTGAAGTATAGTTAACAATTTGAATTTTAGTTCTAAATTGTTTATTTGAGAATTTCAAATTGACAACTTCAAATTGAAGTATAGTTAACAATTTGAAATTTAGTTCTAAATTGTTTATTTGAGAATTTCAAATTGACAACTTCAAATTGAAGTATAGTTAACAATTTGAATTTTAGTTCTAAATTGTTTATTTGAGAATTTCAAATTGACAACTTCAAATTGAAGTATAGTTAACAATTTGAATTTTAGTTCTAAATTGTTTATTTGAGAATTTCAAATTGACAACTTCAAATTGAAGTATAGTTAACAATTTGAAATTATAGTTCTAAATTGTTTATTTGAGAATTTCAAATTGACAACTTCAAATTGAAGTATAGTTAACAATTTGAATTTTAGTTCTAAATTGTTTATTTGAGAATTTCAAATTGACAACTTCAAATTGAAGTATAGTTAACAATTTGAATTTTAGTTCTAAATTGTTTATTTGAGAATTTCAAATTGACAACTTCAAATTGAAGTATAGTTAACAATTTGAAATTTTAGTTCTAAATTGTTTATTTGAGAATTTCAAATTGACAACTTCAAATTGAAGTATAGTTAACAATTTGAATTTTTAGTTCTAAATTGTTTATTTGAGAATTTCAAATTGACAACTTCAAATTGAAGTATAGTTAACAATTTGAATTTTAGTTCTAAATTGTTTATTTGAGAATTTCAAATTGACAACTTCAAATTGAAGTATAGTTAACAATTTGAATTTTAGTTCTAAATTGTTTATTTGAGAATTTCAAATTGACAACTTCAAATTGAAGTATAGTTAACAATTTGAATTTTAGTTCTAAATTGTTTATTTGAGAATTTCAAATTGACAACTTCAAATTGAAGTATAGTTAACAATTTGAATTTTTAGTTCTAAATTGTTTATTTGAGAATTTCAAATTGACAACTTCAAATTGAAGTATAGTTAACAATTTGTAATTTAGTTCTAAATTGTTTATTTGAGAATTTCAAATTGACAACTTCAAATTGAAGTATAGTTAACAATTTGGAATTTTTAGTTCTAAATTTTTATTTAGAATTTCAAAATAACAACGTCAAATTAAAATATAGTTAACAATTTGAAACTATCAGTTTTAAATTGTTTATTTGAGAATTACAAATTGACAACTTCAAATTGAAGTATAGTTAACAATTTGTAATTTTAGTTCTACATTGTTTCTTTGAGAATTTCAAATTGAAAATTTCAAATTGAAGTATAGTTAACAATCTGTAATTTTTAGTTCTAAATTGTTTATTTGAGAATTTCAAATTGAAAACTTCATATTGAAGTATAGTTAATAATTTGCAATTTTAGTTCTAAATTGTTTATTTGAGAATTTAAAATTGACAACTTCAAATTGAAGTATAGTTAACAATTTGAAACTATCAGTTCCAAATTGTTTATTTGAGAATTTCAAATTGACAACTTCAAATTGAAGTATAGTTAACAATTTGAAACTATCAGTTATAATTGTATATTTGAGAATTTCAAATTGACAACTTCAAATTGAAGTATTGTTAACAATTTGGAATTTTTTGTTCTAAATTGTTTATTTGAGAATTTCAATTTGACAACTTCAAATTGAAGTATAGTTAACAATTTGTAACTATCAGTTCTAAATTGTTTATTTAAGAATATCAAATTGACAACTTCAAATTGAAGTATAGTTAACAATTTGAAACTATCAGTTCTAAATTGTTTATTTGAGAATTTCAAATTGACAACTTCAAATTGAAGTATAGTTAACAATTTGGAATTTTTTGTTCTAAATTGTATATTTGAGAATTTCAAATTGACAACTTCAAATTGAAGTATAGTTAACAATTTGGAATTTTTAGTTCTAAATTGTTTATTTGAGAATTTCAAATTGACAACTTCAAATTGAAGTATAGTTAAAATTTGTAATTTTAGTTCTAAATTATTTATTTGAGAAGTTCAAATTGACAACTTCAAATTGAAGTATAGTTAACAATTTGAAACTATCAGTTCTAAATTGTTTATTTGAGAATTTCAAATTGACAACTTCAAATTAAAGTATAGTTAACAATTTGAAACTATCAGTTCTAAATTGTTTATTTGAGAATTTCAAATTGACAACTTCAAATTGAAGTATAGTTAACAATTTGTAATTTTAGTTCTAAATTGTTTATTTGAAAATTACAAATTGACAACTTCAAATTGAAGTATAGTTAACAATTTGTAATTTTAGTTCTAAATTGTTTATTTGAAAATTTCAAATTGACAACTTCAAATTGAAGTATAGTTAACAATTTGGAATTTTTAGTTCTAAATTGTTTATTTGAGAATTTCAAATTGACAACTTCAAATTGAAGTATAGTTAACAATTTGGAATTTTTAGTTCTAAATTTTTATTTGAGAATTTCAAAATGACAACGTCAAATTAAGTATAGTTAACAATTTGGAACTATCAGTTTTAAATTGTTTATTTGAGAATTTCAAATTGACAACTTCAAATTGAAGTATAGTTAACAATTTGAAACTATCAGTTCTAAATTGTTTATTTGAGAATTACAAATTGACAACTTCAAATTGAAGTATAGTTAACAATTTGTAATTTTTAGTTCTACATTGTTTCTTTGAGAATTTCAAATTGAAAATTTCAAATTGAAGTATAGTTAACAATTAGTAATTTTAGTTCTAAATTGTTTATTTGAGAATTTCAAATTGACAACTTCATATTGAAGTATAGTTAATAATTTGTAATTTTTAGTTCTAAATTGTTTATTTGAGAATTTAAAATTGACAACTTCAAATTGAAGTATAGTTAACAATTTGAAACTATCAGTTCTAAATTGTTTATTTGAGAATTTCAAATTGACAACTTCAAATTGAAGTATAGTTAACAATTTGAAACTATCAGTTATAATTGTATATTTGAGAATTTCAAATTGACAACTTCAAATTGAAGTATAGTTAACAATTTGAAACTATCAGTTCTAAATTGTTTATTTGAGAATTTCAAATTGACAACTTCAAATTGAAGTATAGTTAACAATTTGAAACTATCAGTTATAATTGTATATTTGAGAATTTCAAATTGACAACTTCAAATTGAAGTATAGTTAACAATTTGGAATTTTTTGTTCTAAATTGTTTATTTGAGAATTTCAATTTGACAACTTCAAATTGAAGTATAGTTAACAATTTGTAACTATCAGTTCTAAATTGTTTATTTAAGAATATCAAATTGACAACTTCAAATTGAAGTATAGTTAACAATTTGAAACTATCAGTTCTAAATTGTTTATTTGAGAATTTCAAATTGACAACTTCAAATTGAAGTATAGTTAACAATTTGGAATTTTTTGTTCTAAATTGTATATTTGAGAATTTCAAATTGACAACTTCAAATTGAAGTATAGTTAACAATTTGTAATTTTTAGTTCTAAATTTTTTATTTGAGAATTTCAAATTGACAACTTCAAATTGCAGTATAGTTAAAATTTGTAATTTTAGTTCTAAATTATTTATTTGAGAAGTTCAAATTGACAACTTCAAATTGAAGTATAGTTAACAATTTGTAATTTTTAGATCTACATTGTTTATTTGAGAATTTCAAATTGAAAACTTCAAATTAAAGTATAGTTAACAATTTGGAATTTTTAGTTCTAAATTGTTTATTTGAGAATTTCAAATTGACAACTTCAAATTGAAGTATAGTTAACAATTTGAAACTGTCAGTTATAATTGTATATTTGAGAATTTCAAATTGACAACTTCAAATTGAAGTATAGTTAACAATTTGAAACTATCAGTTCTAAATTGTTTATTTGAGAATTTCAAATTGACAACTTCAAATTGAAGTATAGTTAACAATTTGGAATTTTTAGTTCTAAATTGTTTATTTGAGAATTTCAATTTGACAACTTCAAATTGAAGTATAGTTAACAATTTGTAATTTTAGTTCTAAATTGTTTATTTGAGAATTTCAAATTGACAACTTCAAATTGAAGTATAGTTAACATTTTGTAATTTTAGTTCTAAATTGTTTATTTGAGAATTTCTAATTGACAACTTCAAATTGAAGTATAGTTAACAATTTAGAAACTATCAGTTCTAAATTGTTTATTTGAGAATTTCAAATTGACAACTTCAAATTGAAGTATAGTTAACAATTTGAAACTATCAGTTATAATTGTATATTTGAGAATTTCAAATTGACAACTTCAAATTGAAGTATAGTTAACAATTTGGAATTTTTGTTCTAAATTGTTAATTTGAGAATTTCAATTTGACAACTTCAAATTGAAGTATAGTTAACAATTTGAAACTATCAGTTCTAAATTGTTTATTTAAGAATATCAAATTGACAACTTCAAATTGAAGTATAGTTAACAATTTGAAACTATCAGTTCTAAATTGTTTATTTGAGAATTTCAAATTGACAACTTCAAATTGAAGTATAGTTAACAATTTGAAACTATCAGTTCTAAATTGTTTATTTGAGAATTTCAAATTGACAACTTCAAATTGAAGTATAGTTAACAATTTGAAACTATCAGTTATAATTGTATATTTGAGAATTTCAAATTGACAACTTCAAATTGAAGTATAGTTAACAATTTGAAACTATCAGTTCTAAATTGTTTATTTGAGAATTTCAAATTGACAACTTCAAATTGAAGTATAGTTAACAATTTGAAACTATCAGTTATAATTGTATATTTGAGAATTTCAAATTGACAACTTTAAATTGAAGTATAGTTAACAATTTGGAATTTTTTGTTCTAAATTGTTTATTTGAGAATTTCAATTTGACAACTTCAAATTGAAGTATAGTTAACAATTTGTAACTATCAGTTCTAAATTGTTTATTTAAGAATATCAAATTGACAACTTCAAATTGAAGTATAGTTAACAATTTGAAACTATCAGTTCTAAATTGTTTATTTGAGAATTTCAAATTGACAACTTCAAATTGAAGTATAGTTAACAATTTGGAATTTTTTGTTCTAAATTGTATATTTGAGAATTTCAAATTGACAACTTCAAATTGAAGTATAGTTAACAATTTGTAATTTTTAGTTCTAAATTTTTTATTTGAGAATTTCAAATTGACAACTTCAAATTGCAGTATAGTTAAAAATTTGTATTTTTAGTTCTAAATTATTTATTTGAGAAGTTCAAATTGACAACTTCAAATTGAAGTATAGTTAACAATTTGTAATTTTTAGTTCTACATTGTTTATTTGAGAATTTCAAATTGAAAACTTCAAATTAAAGTATAGTTAACAATTTGGAATTTTTAGTTCTAAATTGTTTATTTGAGAATTTAAAATTGACAACTTCAAATTGAAGTATAGTTAACAATTTGAAACTATCAGTTCTAAATTGTTTATTTGAGAATTTCAAATTGACAACTTCGAATTGAAGTATAGTTAACAATTTGTAATTTTAGTTCTAAATTGTTTATTTGAGAATTTCAAATTGACAACTTCAAATTGCAGTATAGTTAAAATTTGTAATTTTAGTTCTAAATTATTTATTTGAGAAGTTCAAATTGACAACTTCAAATTGAAGTATAGTTAACAATTTGTAATTTATAGTTCTACATTGTTTATTTGAGAATTTCAAATTGAAAACTTCAAATTAAAGTATAGTTAACAATTTGGAATTTGTTCTAAATTGTATATTTGAGAATTTCAAATTGACAACTTCAAATTGAAGTATAGTTAACAATTTGTAATTTTAGTTCTAAATTGTTTATTTGAGAATTTCAAATTGACAACTTCAAATTGCAGTATAGTTAAAAATTTGTAATTTTTAGTTCTAAATTGTTTTTTGAGAAATTTCAAATTGACAACTTCAAATTGCAGTATAGTTAAAAATTTGTAATTTTTAGTTCTAAATTATTTATTTGAGAAGTTCAAATTGACAACTTCAAATTGAAGTATAGTTAACAATTTGTAATTTTTAGTTCTACATTGTTTATTTGAGAATTTAAAATTGACAACTTCAAATTGAAGTATAGTTAACAATTTGAAACTATCAGTTCTAAATTGTTTATTTGAGAATTTCAAATTGACAACTTCAAATTAAAGTATAGTTAACAATTTGAAACTATCAGTTCTAAATTGTTTATTTGAGAATTTCAAATTGACAACTTCAAATTGAAGTATAGTTAACAATTTGTAATTTTAGTTCTAAATTGTTTATTTGAAAATTACAAATTGACAACTTCAAATTGAAGTATAGTTAACAATTTGTAATTTTAGTTCTAAATTGTTTATTTGAGAATTTCAAATTGACAACTTCAAATTGAAGTATAGTTAACAATTTGGAATTTTAGTTCTAAATTGTTTATTTGAGAATTTCAAAGACAACTTCAAATTGAAGTATAGTTAACAATTTGGAATTTTAGTTCTAAATTTTTATTTGAGAATTTCAAAATGACAACGTCAAATTAAAGTATAGTTAACAATTTGAAACTATCAGTTTTAAATTGTTTATTTGAGAATTTCAAATTGACAACTTCAAATTGAAGTATAGTTAACAATTTGAAACTATCAGTTCTAAATTGTTTATTTGAGAATTACAAATTGACAACTTCAAATTGAAGTATAGTTAACAATTTGTAATTTTAGTTCTACATTGTTTCTTTGAGAATTTCAAATTGAAAATTTCAAATTGAAGTATAGTTAACAATTTGTAATTTTTGATCTAAATTGTTTATTTGAAAATTTCAAATTGACAACTTCATATTGAAGTATAGTTAATAATTTGAAATTTTTTAGTTCTAAATTGTTTATTTGAGAATTTAAAATTGACAACTTCAAATTGAAGTATAGTTAACAATTTGAAACTATCAGTTCTAAATTGTTTATTTGAGAATTTCAAATTGACAACTTCAAATTGAAGTATAGTTAACAATTTGAAACTATCAGTTATAATTGTATATTTGAGAATTTCAAATTGACAACTTCAAATTGAAGTATAGTTAACAATTTGAAACTATCAGTTCTAAATTGTTTATTTGAGAATTTCAAATTGACAACTTCAAATTGAAGTATAGTTAACAATTTGGAATTTTTTGTTCTAAATTGTTTATTTGAGAATTTCAATTTGACAACTTCAAATTGAAGTATAGTTTACAATTTGTAATTTTTAGTTCTAAATTGTTTATTTGAGAATTTCAAATTGACAACTTCAAATTGAAGTATAGTTAACATTTTGTAATTTTAAGTTCTAAATTGTTTATTTGAGAATTTCTAATTGAAAACTTCAAATTGAAGTATAGTTAACAATTTGAAACTATCAGTTCTAAATTGTTTATTTGAGAATTTCAAATTGACAACTTCAAATTGAAGAATAGTTCACAATTTGGAATTTTTAGTTCTAAATTTTTATTTGAGAATTTCAAAATGACAACTTCAAATTAAAGTATAGTTAACAATTTGAAACTATCAGTTCTAAATTGTATATTTGAGAATTTCAAATTGACAACTTCAAATTGAAGTATAGTTAACCATTAGTATTTTTAGTTCTAAATTGTTTATTTGAGAATTTCAAATTGACAACTTCATATTGAAGTATAGTTAACAATATGAAACTATCAGTTCTAAATTGTTTATTTGAGAATTTCAAATTGACAACTTCAAATTGAAGTATAGTTAACAATTTGGAATTTTTAGTTCTAAATTGTTTATTTGAAAATTTCAAATTGACAACTTCATATTGAAGTATAGTTAACAATATGAAACTATCAGTTCTAAATTGTTTATTTGAGAATTTCAAATTGAAAACTTCAAATTGAAGTATAGTTAACAATTTGAAACTATCAGTTCTAAATTGTTTATTTGAGAATTTCAAATTGACAACTTCAAATTGAAGTATAGTTAACAATTTGGAATTTTTAGTTCTAAATTTTTATTTGAGAATTTTAAAATGACAACTTCAAATTAAAGTATAGTTAACAATTTGAAACTATCAGTTCTAAATTGTTTATTTGAGAATTTCAAATTGACAACTTCAAATTGAAGTATAGTTAACAATTTGAAACTATCAGTTCTAAATTGTTTATTTGAGAATTTCAAATTGACAACTTTAAATTGATGTATAGTTAACAATTTGGAAATTTTTAGTTCTAAATTGTTTATTTGAGAATTTCAAATTGACAACTTCAAATTGAAGTATAGTTAACAATTTGGAAATTTTTAGTTCTAAATTGTTTATTTGAGAACTTCAAATTGACAACTTCAAATTGAAATATAGTTAACAATTTGAAACTATCAGTTCTAAATTGTTTATTTGAAAATTTTAAATTGACAACTTCAAATTGAAGTATACTTAACAATTTGTAATTTTAGTTTTAAATGGTTTATTTGAGAATTTCTAATTGACAACTTCAAATTGAAGTATAGTTAACAATTTGAAACTATCAGTTCAAAATTGTTTATTTGAGAATTTCAAATTGACAACTTCAAATTGAAGTATAGTTAACAATTTGTAATTTTAGTTCTACATTGTTTATTTGAGAATTTCAAATTGACAACTTCAAATTGAAGTATAGTTAACAATTTGGAATCTTTAGTTCTAAATTTTTATTTGAGAATTTCAAATTGACAACTTCAAATTGAAGTATAGTTAACAATTTGTAATTTTAGTTCTAAATTGTTTATTTGAGAATTTAAAATTGAAAACTTCAAATTGAAGTATAGTTAACAATTTGTAATTTTACTTCTAAATTGTTTATTTGAGAATTTCAAATAGACAACTTTTAATTGAAGTATAGCTAACAATTTGGAATTTTTAGTGCTAAATTGTTTATTTGAGAATTTCAAATTGACAACTTCAAATTGAAGTATAGTTAACAATTTGTAATTTTTAGTTCTAAATTGTTTATTTGAGAATTTCAAATTGACAACTTCTAATTGAAGTATAGTTAATAATTTGAAACTATCAGTTCTAAATTTTTTATTTGAGAATTTCAAATTGACAACTTCAAATTAAAGTATAGTTAACAATTTGGAATTTTTAGTTCTAAATTGTTTATTTGAGAATTTCAAATTGACAACTTCAAATTGAAGTATAGTTAACAATTTGAAACTATCAGTTCTAAATTGTTTATTTGAGAATTTCAAATTGACAACTTCAAATTGAAGTATAGTTAACAATTTGTAATTTTAGTTCTACATTGTTTCTTTGAGAATTTCAAATTGAAAATTTCAAATTGAAGTATAGTTAACAATTTGTAATTTTTAGTTCTAAATTGTTTATTTGAGAATTTCAAATTGACAACTTCATATTGAAGTATAGTTAATAATTTGTAATTTTAGTTCTAAATTGTTTATTTGAGAATTTAAAATTGACAACTTCAAATTGAAGTATAGTTAACAATTTGAAACTATCAGTTCTAAATTGTTTATTTGAGAATTTCAAATTGACAACTTCAAATTGAAGTATAGTTAACAATTTGAAACTATCAGTTATAATTGTATATTTGAGAATTTCAAATTGACAACTTCAAATTGAAGTATAGTTAACAATTTAGAAACTATCAGTTCTAAATTGTTTATTTAAGAATATCAAATTGACAACTTCAAATTGAAGTATAGTTAACAATTTGAAACTATCAGTTCTAAATTGTTTATTTGAGAATTTCAAATTGACAACTTTAAATTGAAGTATAGTTAACAATTTGGAATTTTATTGTTCTAAATTGTTTATTTGAGAATTTCAAATTGACAACTTCAAATTGCAGTATAGTTAAAAATTTGTAATTTTAGTTCTAAATTATTTATTTGAGAAGTTCAAATTGACAACTTCAAATTGAAGTATAGTTAACAATTTGTAATTTTTAGTTCTACATTGTTTATTTGAGAATTTCAAATTGAAAACTTCAAATTAAAGTATAGTTAACAATTTGGAATTTTTAGTTCTAAATTGTTTATTTGAGAATTTAAAATTGACAACTTCAAATTGAAGTATAGTTAACAATTTGGAATTTTTAGTTCTAAATTGTTTATTTGAGAATTTCAAATTGACAACTTCAAATTAAAGTATAGTTAACAATTTGAAACTATCAGTTCTAAATTGTTTATTTGAGAATTTCAAATTGACAACTTCAAATTGAAGTATAGTTAACAATTTGTAATTTTAGTTCTAAATTGTTTATTTGAAAATTACAAATTGACAACTTCAAATTGAAGTATAGTTAACAATTTGTAATTTTAGTTCTAAATTGTTTATTTGAGAATTACAAATTGACAACTTCAAATTGAAGTATAGTTAACAATTTGGAATTTTAGTTCTAAATTGTTTATTTGAGAATTTCAAAAGACAACTTCAAATTGAAGTATAGTTAACAATTTGGAATTTTTAGCTCTAAATTTTTATTTGAGAATTTCAAAATGACAACGTCAAATTAAAGTATAGTTAACAATTTGAAACTATCAGTTTTAAATTGTTTATTTGAGAATTTCAAATTGACAACTTCAAATTGAAGTATAGTTAACAATTTGAAACTATCAGTTCTAAATTGTTTATTTGAGAATTACAAATTGACAACTTCAAATTGAAGTATAGTTAACAATTTGTAATTTTAGTTCTACATTGTTTCTTTGAGAATTTCAAATTGAAAATTTCAAATTGAAGTATAGTTAACAATTTGTAATTTTTAGTTCTTAATTGTTTATTTGAGAATTTCAAATTGACAACTTCATATTGAAGTATAGTTAATAATTTGTAATTTTTAGTTCTAAATTGTTTATTTGAGAATTTAAAATTGACAACTTCAAATTGAAGTATAGTTAACAATTTGAAACTATCAGTTCTAAATTGTTTATTTGAGAATTTCAAATTGACAACTTCAAATTGAAGTATAGTTAACAATTTGAAACTATCAGTTATAATTGTATATTTGAGAATTTCAAATTGACAACTTCAAATTGAAGTATAGTTAACAATTTGAAACTATCAGTTCTAAATTGTTTATTTGAGAATTTCAAATTGACAACTTCAAATTGAAGTATAGTTAACAATTTGGAATTTTTTGTTCTAAATTGTTTATTTGAGAATTTCAATTTGACAACTTCAAATTGAAGTATAGTTAACAATTTGAAATTTTTTAGTTCTAAATTGTTTATTTGAGAATTTCAAATTGACAACTTCAAATTGAAGTATAGTTAACATTTTGTAATTTTAGTTCTAAATTGTTTATTTGAGAATTTCTAATTGAAAACTTCAAATTGAAGTATAGTTAACAATTTGAAACTATCAGTTCTAAATTGTTTATTTGAGAATTTCAAATTGACAACTTCAAATTGAAGAATAGTTAACAATTTGGAATTTTAGTTCTAAATTTTTATTTGAGAATTTCAAATTGACAACTTCATATTGAAGTATAGTTAACAATATGAAACTATCAGTTCTAAATTGTTTATTTGAGAATTTCAAATTGACAACTTCAAATTGAAGTATAGTTAACAATTTGAAATTTATAGTTCTAAATTGTTTATTTGAGAATTTCAAATTGAAAACTTCAAATTGAAGTATAGTTAACAATTTGAAACTATCAGTTCTAAATTGTTTATTTGAGAATTTCAAATTGACAACTTCAAATTGAAGTATAGTTAACAATTTGGAATTTTTAGTTCTAAATTGTTTATTTGAGAATTTTAAATTGACAACTTCAAATTGAAGTATAGTTAACAATTTGGAATTTTTAGTTCTAAATTGTTTATTTGAGAATTTCAAATTGACAACTTCAAATTGAAGTATAGTTAACAATTTGGAATTTTTAGTTCTAAATTGTTTATTTGAGAATTTCAAATTGACAACTTCATATTGAAGTATAGTTAACAATATGAAACTATCAGTTCTAAATTGTTTATTTGAGAATTTCAAATTGAAAACTTCAAATTGAAGTATAGTTAACAATTTGAAACTATCAGTTCTAAATTGTTTATTTGAGAATTTCAAATTGACAACTTCAAATTGAAGTATAGTTAACAATTTGGAATTTTTAGTTCTAAATTTTTATTTGAGAATTTTAAAATGACAACTTCAAATTAAAGTATAGTTAACAATTTGAAACTATCAGTTCTAAATTGTTTATTTGAGAATTTCAAATTGACAACTTCAAATTGAAGTATAGTTAACAATTTGAAACTATCAGTTCTAAATTGTTTATTTGAGAATTTCAAATTGACAACTTTAAATTGATGTATAGTTAACAATTTGGAAATTTTTAGTTCTAAATTGTTTATTTGAGAATTTCAAATTGACAACTTCAAATTGAAGTATAGTTAACAATTTGGAAATTTTAGTTCTAAATTGTTTATTTGAGAACTTCAAATTGACAACTTCAAATTGAAATATAGTTAACAATTTGAAACTATCAGTTCTAAATTGTTTATTTGAAAATTTTAAATTGACAACTTCAAATTGAAGTATACTTAACAATTTGTAATTTTAGTTTTAAATGGTTTATTTGAGAATTTCTAATTGACAACTTCAAATTGAAGTATAGTTAACAATTTGAAACTATCAGTTCAAAATTGTTTATTTGAGAATTTCAAATTGACAACTTCAAATTGAAGTATAGTTGACAATTTGTAATTTTAGTTCTACATTGTTTATTTGAGAATTTCAAATTGACAACTTCAAATTGAAGTATAGTTAACAATTTGGAATTTTAGTTCTAAATTTTTATTTGAGAATTTCAAATTGACAACTTCAAATTGAAGTATAGTTAACAATTTGTAATTTTAGTTCTAAATTGTTTATTTGAGAATTTAAAATTGAAAACTTCAAATTGAAGTATAGTTAACAATTTGTAATTTTACTTCTAAATTGTTTATTTGAGAATTTCAAATAGACAACTTCAAATTGAAGTATAGCTAACAATTTGGAATTTTAGTTCTAAATTGTTTATTTGAGAATTTCAAATTGACAACTTCAAATTGAAGTATAGTTAACAATTTGGAAGTTTTAGTGCTAAATTGTTTATTTGAGAATTTCAAATTGACAACTTCAAATTGAAGTATAGTTAACAATTTGGAATTTTAGTGCTAAATTATTTATAGAGAATTTCAAATTGACATCTTCAAATTGAAGTATAGTTAACAATTTGAAACTATCAGTTCTAAATTGTTTATTTGAGAATTTCAAATTGACTACAGCAAATTGAAGTATAGTTAACAATTTGTAATTTTTAGTTCTAAATTGTTTATTTGAGAATTTCAAATTGACAACTTCAAATTGAAATATAGTTAACAATTTGTAATTTTTAGTTCTACATTGTTTATTTGAGAATTTCAAATTGACAACTTCAAATTGAAGTATAGTTAACAATTTGGAATTTTTAGTTCTAAATTTTTATTTGAGAATTTCAAATTGACAACTTCAAATTGAAGTATAGTTAACAATTTGTAATTTTTAGTTCTAAATTGTTTATTTGAGAATTTAAAATTGAAAACTTCAAATTGAAGTATAGTTAACAATTTGTAATTTTTACTTCTAAATTGTTTATTTGAGAATTTCAAATAGACAACTTTTAATTGAAGTATAGCTAACAATTTGGAATTTTAGTTCTAAATTGTTTATTTGAGAATTTCAAATTGACAACTTCAAATTGAAATATAGTTAACAATTTGTAATTTTTAGTTCTAAATTGTTTATTTGAGAATTTCAAATTGACAACTTCTAATTGAAGTATAGTTAATAATTTGAAACTATCAGTTCTAAATTTTTATTTGAGAATTTCAAATTGACAACTTCAAATTAAAGTATAGTTAACAATTTGGAATTTTTAGTTCTACATTGTTTCTTTGAGAATTTCAAATTGAAAATTTCAAATTGAAGTATAGTTAACAATTTGTAATTTTTAGTTCTAAATTGTTTATTTGAGAATTTCAAATTGACAACTTCATATTGAAGTATAGTTAATAATTTGTAATTTTAGTTCTAAATTGTTTATTTGAGAATTTAAAATTGACAACTTCAAATTGAAGTATAGTTAACAATTTGAAACTATCAGTTCTAAATTGTTTATTTGAGAATTTCAAATTGACAACTTCAAATTGAAGTATAGTTAACAATTTGAAACTATCAGTTATAATTGTATATTTGAGAATTTCAAATTGACAACTTCAAATTGAAGTATAGTTAACAATTTGAAACTATCAGTTCTAAATTGTTTATTTGAGAATTTCAAATTGACAACTTCAAATTGAAGTATAGTTAACAATTTGAAACTATCAGTTATAATTGTATATTTGAGAATTTCAAATTGACAACTTCAAATTGAAGTATAGTTAACAATTTGGAATTTTTTGTTCTAAATTGTTTATTTGAGAATTTCAATTTGACAACTTCAAATTGAAGTATAGTTAACAATTTGTAACTATCAGTTCTAAATTGTTTATTTAAGAATATCAAATTGACAACTTCAAATTGAAGTATAGTTAACAATTTGAAACTATCAGTTCTAAATTGTTTATTTGAGAATTTCAAATTGACAACTTTAAATTGAAGTATAGTTAACAATTTGGAATTTTTTGTTCTAAATTGTATATTTGAGAATTTCAAATTGACAACTTCAAATTGCAGTATAGTTAAAAATTTGTAATTTTTAGTTCTAAATTATTTATTTGAGAAGTTCAAATTGACAACTTCAAATTGAAGTATAGTTAACAATTTGTAATTTTTAGTTCTACATTGTTTATTTGAGAATTTCAAATTGAAAACTTCAAATTAAAGTATAGTTAACAATTTGGAATTTTTAGTTCTAAATTGTTTATTTGAGAATTTAAAATTGACAACTTCAAATTGAAGTATAGTTAACAATTTGGAATTTTTAGTTCTAAATTGTTTATTTGAGAATTTCAAATTGACAACTTCAAATTGAAGTATAGTTAACAATTTGAAACTATCAGTTCTAAATTGTTTATTTGAGAATTTCAAATTGACAACTTCAAATTGAAGTATAGTTAACAATTTGTAATTTTAGTTCTAAATTGTTTATTTGAAAATTACAAATTGACAACTTCAAATTGAAGTATAGTTAACAATTTGTAATTTTAGTTCTAAATTGTTTATTTGAGAATTACAAATTGACAACTTCAAATTGAAGTATAGTTAACAATTTGGAATTTTAGTTCTAAATTGTTTATTTGAGAATTTCAAAAGACAACTTCAAATTGAAGTATAGTTAACAATTTGGAATTTTTAGCTCTAAATTTTTATTTGAGAATTTCAAAATGACAACGTCAAATTAAAGTATAGTTAACAATTTGAAACTATCAGTTTTAAATTGTTTATTTGAGAATTTCAAATTGACAACTTCAAATTGAAGTATAGTTAACAATTTGAAACTATCAGTTCTAAATTGTTTATTTGAGAATTACAAATTGACAACTTCAAATTGAAGTATAGTTAACAATTTGTAATTTTTAGTTCTACATTGTTTCTTTGAGAATTTCAAATTGAAAATTTCAAATTGAAGTATAGTTAACAATTTGTAATTTTAGATCTGAATTGTTTATTTGAGAATTTCAAATTGACAACTTCATATTGAAGTATAGTTAATAATTTGTAATTTTTAGTTCTAAATTGTTTATTTGAGAATTTAAAATTGACAACTTCAAATTGAAGTATAGTTAACAATTTGAAACTATCAGTTCTAAATTGTTTATTTGAGAATTTCAAATTGACAACTTCAAATTGAAGTATAGTTAACAATTTGAAACTATCAGTTATAATTGTATATTTGAGAATTTCAAATTGACAACTTCAAATTGAAGTATAGTTAACAATTTGAAACTATCAGTTCTAAATTGTTTATTTGAGAATTTCAAATTGACAACTTCAAATTGAAGTATAGTTAACAATTTGGAATTTTTTGTTCTAAATTGTTTATTTGAGAATTTCAATTTGACAACTTCAAATTGAAGTATAGTTAACAATTTGTAATTTTTAGTTCTAAATTGTTTATTTGAGAATTTCAAATTGACAACTTCAAATTGAAGTATAGTTAACATTTTGTAATTTTAGTTCTAAATTGTTTATTTGAAAATTTCAAATTGAAAACTTCAAATTGAAGTATAGTTATCAATTTGAAACTATCAGTTCTAAATTGTTTATTTGAGAATTTCAAATTGACAACTTCAAATTGAAGTATAGTTAACAATTTGGAATTTTTAGTTCTAAATTTTTATTTGAGAATTTCAAAATGACAACTTCAAATTAAAGTATAGTTAACAATTTGAAACTATCAGTTCTAAATTGTATATTTGAGAATTTCAAATTGACAACTTCAAATTGAAGTATAGTTAACCATTTGTATTTTTAGTTCTAAATTGTTTATTTGAGAATTTCAAATTGACAACTTCATATTGAAGTATAGTTAACAATATGAAACTATCAGTTCTAAATTGTTTATTTGAGAATTTCAAATTGACAACTTCAAATTGAAGTATAGTTAACAATTTGGAATTTTTAGTTCTAAATTGTTTATTTGAAAATTTCAAATTGACAACTTCATATTGAAGTATAGTTAACAATATGAAACTATCAGTTCTAAATTGTTTATTTGAGAATTTCAAATTGAAAACTTCAAATTGAAGTATAGTTAACAATTTGAAACTATCAGTTCTAAATTGTTTATTTGAGAATTTCAAATTGACAACTTCAAATTGAAGTATAGTTAACAATTTGGAATTTTTAGTTCTAAATTTTTATTTGAGAATTTTAAAATGACAACTTCAAATTAAAGTATAGTTAACAATTTGAAACTATCAGTTCTAAATTGTTTATTTGAGAATTTCAAATTGACAACTTCAAATTGAAGTATAGTTAACAATTTGAAACTATCAGTTCTAAATTGTTTATTTGAGAATTTCAAATTGACAACTTTAAATTGATGTATAGTTAACAATTTGGAAATTTTTAGTTCTAAATTGTTTATTTGAGAATTTCAAATTGACAACTTCAAATTGAAGTATAGTTAACAATTTGGAAATTTTTAGTTCTAAATTGTTTATTTGAGAACTTCAAATTGACAACTTCAAATTGAAATATAGTTAACAATTTGAAACTATCAGTTCTAAATTGTTTATTTGAAAATTTTAAATTGACAACTTCAAATTGAAGTATAGTTAACAATTTGTAATTTTTAGTTTTAAATGGTTTATTTGAGAATTTCTAATTGACAACTTCAAATTGAAGTATAGTTAACAATTTGAAACTATCAGTTCAAAATTGTTTATTTGAGAATTTCAAATTGACAACTTCAAATTGAAGTATAGTTGACAATTTGTAATTTTTAGTTCTAAATTGTTTATTTGAGAATTTCAAATTGACAACTTCAAATTGAAGTATAGTTAACAATTTGGAATTTTTAGTTCTAAATATTTATTTGAGAATTTCAAATTGACAACTTCAAATTGAAGTATAGTTAACAATTTGTAATTTTTAGTTCTAAATTGTTTATTTGAGAATTTAAAATTGAAAACTTCAAATTGAAGTATAGTTAACAATTTGAAATTTTTTACTTCTAAATTGTTTATTTGAGAATTTCAAATAGACAACTTCAAATTGAAGTATAGCTAACAATTTGGAATTTTTAGTTCTAAATTGTTTATTTGAGAATTTCAAATTGACAACTTCAAATTGAAGTATAGTTAACAATTTGGAATTTTTAGTGCTAAATTGTTTATTTGAGAATTTCAAATTGACAACTTCAAATTGAAGTATAGTTAACAATTTGGAATTTTTAATGCTAAATTATTTTTATAAGAATTTCAAATTGACAACTTCAAATTGAAGTATAGTTAACAATTTGAAACTATCAGTTCTAAATTGTTTATTTGAGAATTTCAAATTGACAACTACAAATTGAAGTATAGTTAACAATTTGTAATTTTTAGTTCTAAATTGTTTATTTGAGAATTTCAAATTGACAACTTCAAATTGAAATATAGTTAACAATTTGTAATTTTTAGTTCTAAATTGTTTATTTGAGAATTCCAAATTGACAACTTCAAATTGAAGTATAGTTAACAATTTGAAACTATCAGTTCTAAATTTTTTATTTGAGAATTTCAAATTGACAACTTCAAATTAAAGTATAGTTAACAATTTGGAATTTTTAGTTCTAAATTGTTTATTTGAGAATTTCAAATTGACAACTTCAAATTGAAGTATAGTTAACAATTTGTAATTTTAGTTCTAAATTGTTTATTTGAGAATTTAAAAAAAAAAAAAAAAAAAAAAAAAAAAAAAAAAAAAAAAAAAAAAAAAAAAAAAAAAAAAAAAAAAAAAAAAAAAAAAAAAAAAAAAAAAAAAAAAAAAAAAAAAAAAAAAAAAAAAAAAAAAAAAAAAAAAAAAAAAAAAAAAAAAAAAAAAAAAAAAAAAAAAAAAAAAAAAAAAAAAAAAAAAAAAAAAAAAAAAAAAAAAAAAAAAAAAAAAAAAAAAAAAAAAAAAAAAAAAAAAAAAAAAAAAAAAAAAAAAAAAAAAAAAAAAAAAAAAAAAAAAAAAAAAAAAAAAAAAAAAAAAAAAAAAAAAAAAAAAAAAAAAAAAAAAAAAAAAAAAAAAAAAAAAAAAAAAAAAAAAAAAAAAAAAAAAAAAAAAAAAAAAAAAAAAAAAAAAAAAAAAAAAAAAAAAAAAAAAAAAAAAAAAAAAAAAAAAAAAAAAAAAAAAAAAAAAAAAAAAAAAAAAAAAAAAAAAAAAAAAAAAAAAAAAAAAAAAAAAAAAAAAAAAAAAAAAAAAAAAAAAAAAAAAAAAAAAAAAAAAAAAAAAAAAAAAAAAAAAAAAAAAAAAAAAAAAAAAAAAAAAAAAAAAAATTTTTTTTTTTTTTTTTTTTTTTTTTTTTTTTTTTTTTTTTTTTTTTTTTTTTTTTTTTTTTTTTTTTTTTTTTTTTTTTTTTTTTTTTTTTTTTTTTTTTTTTTTTTTTTTTTTTTTTTTTTTTTTTTTTTTTTTTTTTTTTTTTTTTTTTTTTTTTTTTTTTTTTTTTTTTTTTTTTTTTTTTTTTTTTTTTTTTTTTTTTTTTTTTTTTTTTTTTTTTTTTTTTTTTTTTTTTTTTTTTTTTTTTTTTTTTTTTTTTTTTTTTTTTTTTTTTTTTTTTTTTTTTTTTTTTTTTTTTTTTTTTTTTTTTTTTTTTTTTTTTTTTTTTTTTTTTTTTTTTTTTTTTTTTTTTTTTTTTTTTTTTTTTTTTTTTTTTTTTTTTTTTTTTTTTTTTTTTTTTTTTTTTTTTTTTTTTTTTTTTTTTTTTTTTTTTTTTTTTTTTTTTTTTTTTTTTTTTTTTTTTTTTTTTTTTTTTTTTTTTTTTTTTTTTTTTTTTTTTTTTTTTTTTTGAATTAATCTAATGTATATTTAAATTTAAATACTTCAAATTGAATATATTAAATTTGAATTTTAGTTCTAAATTGTTTATGTTAAGAATTTATTAATTAACATTTAAATTAAATTTAATTTTAAAAATTTGGGAATTTTATAGTTACATTAAATTGATTTATTATTAAAAATTTAAATTAAATTAAATTAAATTGTATAGTTAAAATTTGAAATATTAGTTCTAAATTTTTATTTGAAATTTCAAATTAAACAACTTCAAATTAAGTATAGTTAACAATTTGGAATTTCAGTTCTAAATTGTTTATTTGAAATTTCAAATTGAAACTTCAAATTAAGTATATTAACAATTTAAAATTTTTAGTTCTAAATTGTTTATTTGAAAATTTTTTCAATTTTAAAATGTTTAAATTTGAGAATTTAAATTTTAAAATTTTTTTATTTAAATTTAAATTAAATTCAAATTGAATATTTAAAATTTAAAATATTTTAAATTTTATTTATTCAATTGAAATTTTGAAATTATAAATTTAAATTGAAGTATAGTTAAAATTTGAATTTAATTTAAATTTTTTTTTGAGTTTTTAAATTGACAATTTAAATTGAAGAAAATTATTTTAAAATTTAAATATAGTTCTAAATTGTTTATTTGAGAATTTAAATTGACAACTTTAAATTGATGTATATTTAAAATTTGGGAATTTTTTATTTAAATTTTTTTTAAATTTAAATTAAAATTCAAATTGAAATTTAAAATTTGGGAAATTTTTTATTTTAAATTTTTAATTTGAAATTTAAATTTTGAAATTAAATTAAAATTATTAAAATTTAAATTGAAATTTTTAAAATTTTTAAATTAAATTAAATTAATATTTAAAAATTTTTAATTTTTTTTTTAAAGGGTTTATTTAAAATTTTAATTGAAATTAAATTGAATATTTAAAATTTGAAATTCATTAAAATTTTTAAATTTTGAAATTTAAATTTAAATTTAAATTTTAATTTTAAATTTTTAAATTTAAATTGTTTTTTAGTTTAAATTGAAATTTTAAATTGAATTTTAGTTTAAAAATTTTGGGAATTTTTATTTAAAATTTTTATTTAAATTTAAATTGACAATTTTAAAATTTGAAGTATATTAACAATTTGTAATTTTTAGTTCTAAATTTTTTATTTGAAATTTAAAATTGAAACTTAAATTGAATTATTTAAAATTTGAATTTTTTTTTAAAATTGTTTTTTTGAAATTTAAATTAAAATTCAAATTTTTAAAAATTTGGGAAAATTTTTAATTCAAATTTTTTTTTAAGAATTTAAATTAATTTTTAAAATTAAATTTTAAAATTTGGAATTAAAAAATTCTAAATTGTTTTTTTAAATTTAAATTGACAATTTAAATTTGGGTTTTTAAAATTTAAAATTTTTAGTTCAAATTTAAATTTTTTAAAAAATTTTAAATTTTGAAATTTTAAATTTGAATAAAAATTAAAATTAATTTTAAAATTTATTTTAAATTTTTTTTTAAAAATTTAAATTGAAATTCAAATTAAAATTTATTAAAATTTTTAATTTTTTATTTAAATTTTTATTTGAAATTTTTAAATTAAAAATTAAAATTAAAATAAGTTAAAATTTGAATTTTTAGTTTAAATTGTTTAAATTTGAAATTTAAATTGAAATTCAAATTAAAATATAGTTAAAATTTAAATACATTTTAAATTTTTTAATTTGAAATTTCAAATTGAAATTTAAATTGAAGATTTAAAATTTTTTTTAGTTCAAATTGTTTATTTAGAATTTCAAATTGAAATTAAAATTTGGGTTTTAAAATTTGAAATTTTTAAAATTAAAATTGTTTTTTTGAAAATTTTAAAATTGACAATTTAAATTAAATATATTTTAAAATTTAAAATTTTTAAATTTTTTTTAATTTTTAAATTTAATTAAATTTTGAATTTATTAAAATTTGAATTTTTTTTTAAATTTTAATTTAAAATTTTAAAATTGAAAATTAAATTGAATATATTTAAAATTTTTTAAAATTTAGTTAAAAATTGTTTAATTTGAAATTTTTTAAAATTTTAAAACAATTTTAAATTAAGATTTAAAATTTGAAATTTTTGTTTAAAATTTTGTTTAAAATTTAAATTGAAATTAAAATTTGGGTTATTTAAAATTTTAATTTTTAGTTCAAATTTTTTTTTAAATTTTTAAATTAAAAATTCAAATTGAAGTTATTAAAAATTTTTAATTTTTTATTTTAATTTTTAAATTTGAAATTTAAATTAACAATTAAAATTTTTTTATATTAAAATTTTGGGAAATTTTTAAAATTCAAATTTTTATTTGAAATTTAAAATTAAATTTAAATTGAAGTATTTAAAAATTTAAATTTTTTAAAATTTTTATTTTTAAATTGTTAAATTAAATTTAAAATTTTTAATTTTTATTTCAAATTTTTTATTTGAAATTTAAATTGAAATTCAAATTAAGTAATTAAAAATTTTTAATTTTTTAGTTCTAAATTGTTTATTTAAATTTTAAAATTCCTTAAATTGAATATAGTTAAAATTTTGGGAAATTAAAATTTTTTTTAAATTTTGTTAAAATTTAAATTCAATTGGAAATTTAAATTGAAATTTTTATTTAAATTTAAATTGAAATTCAAATTAAGTATAGTTAACAATTTGGAATTTTTTTTAAATTTTTAAAATTTAAATTGAAATTCAAATTAAATTATATTAAAATTTTGGGAATTTTTTTTATTTAAATTTTTATTTGAAATTTATAAATTACAATTAATATTAAAGTTATTAAAATTTAAATTATTTAAATTTTTTATTTAAAAATTTTCAAATTGAAATTCAAATTTTATTAAACAATTTAAATTTTCAATTTTTAAATTTTATTTAAATTTTAAAATTGAAATTCAAATTTATTTTAAAAAATTTAAAATTTTTTTTTTTTGAAATTTCAAATTAGAATTTAAAATTGAAATTTAAAAATTTTAATTGTTTAATTTGAAAATTTTAAATTTTCTGAAATTTTTTAAATTCAAATTGAAATTATTAAAATTTGGGAATTTTTTCATTTTAAATTGTTTATTTGAGAATTTAAATTGAAACTTCAAATTGAAATGAACTTTTAATTTTTTAATTTAAATTTTTTTTGAAATTTCAAATTGATTCAAATTTAAAATTGAAATTTAAAATTATTCAAATTATTTAATAATTTAAATTGATATTTTTAAATTTGAAATATTTAAATTTTTAATTGAAATTATTAAACAATTTAAAATTTTCAATTTAAAATTTTTATTTGAGAATTTAAATTTGAAATTCAAATTAAGTTATTAAAATTTTTTTATTTTAAATTTTTTGAAAATTTTAAAATTGAAATTAAATTGAATATAGTTAAAATTTAAATTTATTCTAAATTTTTATTTGAAATTTAAATTACAATTAAATTGAAAAAGAAATTTGAATTTTAGTTCAAATTGTTTTTTTAAATTTAAATAAATTAAATTAAATATATTAAAATTTAAAATTTTTATTCAAATTTTTTTTTAAATTTAAATTAAATTTCAAATTGAAAAAGTTAAAATTTAAAATTTTTTAAAGTTTAAAATTTTAAAATTGAAATTTAATAATTAAAATTTAAATTTTTTAAATTTTTTTTGAAATTTAAAATTAAATTAAATTGAAGATAGTTAAAATTTTGAATTTTTTAGTTTAAATTTTTATTTAAATTTCAAATTGAAATTTAAAATTTAAAAGTATATTAACAATTTAAATTAAGTTCTAAATTGTTTATTTAGAATTTCAAATTGAAATTCAAATTAAGTATAGTTAACAATTACAAATTAGTTCTAAATGTTTTTTGAGAATTTAAATTGACAACTTTAAATTGAAGTATAGTTAACAATTGAAATTAGTTCTAAATTTTTTTGAAATTTCAATTGACAACTTAATTGAAATTAAGTTAAAAATTAATTAGTTTAAATTTTTAAATTTTAAGTTCTAAATTTTTTATTTGAAATTTAATTTTGACAACTTCAAATTGAAATATAGTTAACATTTATTTAAAATTTTCATTTAAATTTTTTTATTTAAAATTTAAATTATTGACAACTAAATTAAGTTATAATTAAAAATTTTAAAATTTATTTTCAAATTGATTATTTAAATTTAAATTATTCAAATTGAAATTAAAATTTGAATATATTAAAATTTAAAATTTTAATTCAAATTATTAAATTTGAATTGTTATTTAAATTTAAATTGAAATTCAAATTGAAATTTAAAATTTAAATTTTTATTTAAATTTTTTTTTAGTTTCAAATTTAAATTAAAATTTTAAAAATTTAAAATTTTATTTTAAATTTTTTTTAAATTTAAATTTAAATTCAAATTGAATTAGTTAAAATTTTGAATTTTTTATTTAAATTTTTTTTTGAAATTTCAAATTGAAATTTAAATTTAATTAAAAATTTTTAAATTTTATTTTAAAATTTTTTTTGAAATTTTAAATTAAATTTAAGTTATTAAAAATTTAAAAATTTTTTATTTAAATTTTTTTTTAAAAAATTTTAAAATTAAATTAAATTTAAAATTTAAATTTTGAAATTTTTATTTAAATTTAAATTGAAATTAAATTAATTATTAAAATTTAAATTGAAATTGTTTATTTGAAATTTAAATTGAAATTTCAAATTGAATAAGTTAAAATTTAATTTTTAGTTTAAATTTTTATTTGAGAATTTAAATTGCCCTTAAATTAATTGAACAATTTAAAATTATTTTAAATTTTTTATTTAAATTTAAATTACTTTCAAATTGAAATAGTTACAATTTAAATTTTATTCAAATTGTTTATTTAAAATTTTAAATTAAAATTTTAAATAAAGAATTAAAAATTAATTTTTATTTAAATTTTTATTTAAATTTTCAAATTAAAATTTGAATATTTAAAATTTGAAATTTAAAATTGATTTTTTAAATTTAAATTTTAAAAATTTAAATTTTATTTAAATTTTTTATTTAAATTTTAAAATTGAAATTAAATTAATTTTAAAATTTGGGAATTTTTTAGCTAAATTTTTTTTTGAAATTTAAAAACAATTAAATTTGGGTTAGTTAAAATTTAATTTTTTTCAAATTGATTTAAATTTTAAATTTAAAATTAAATTGAATATATTTAAAATTTGAATTTTATTTAAATTTTTATTTAGTTTAAATTTTAAATTAAAATTAAGTATTTAAAATTTAATTTTATTTAAATTGTTTTTTTAAATTTAAAATTAAATAAATTTAATTTTAAAATTTGAATTTTATTTAAATTTTTTTTTAAATTTTAAATTACAAAAATTAAAATAATTCAATTTAATTTTTTTTAAATTTTTTAAAATTTAAATTAAAATTAAGTTATTAAATTTGAAATTAGTTCTAAATTTTTATTTGAGAAAAAATTGAAACTTTTTTAAAAAAATTTTAAAATTTTTTTTAAATTTTTATTTAAATTTCAAATTACCTAAATTGAAGTATAGTTAACAATTTGAATTTAGTTCTAAATTGTTTATTTGAGAATTTCAAATTGACAACTTCAAATTGAAGTATAGTTAACAATTTGAAACTATCAGTTCTAAATTGTTTATTTGAGAATTTCAAATTGACAACTTCAAATTGAAGTATAGTTAACAATTTGAATTTAGTTCTAAATTGTTTATTTGAGAATTTCAAATTGACAACTTCAAATTGAAGTATAGTTAACAATTTGAATTAGTTCTAAATTGTTTATTTGAGAATTTCAAATTGACAACTTCAAATTAAGTATAGTTAACAATTTGAATTTTTAGTTCTAAATTGTTTATTTGAGAATTTCAAATTGACAACTTCAAATTGAAGTATAGTTAACAATTTGAAATTTTAGTTCTAAATTGTTTATTTGAGAATTTCAAATTGACAACTTCAAATTGAAGTATAGTTAACAATTTGAAATTTAGTTCTAAATTGTTTATTTGAGAATTTCAAATTGACAACTTCAAATTGAAGTATAGTTAACAATTTGAATTTTAGTTCTAAATTGTTTATTTGAGAATTTCAAATTGACAACTTCAAATTGAAGTATAGTTAACAATTTGAAATTTAGTTCTAAATTGTTTATTTGAGAATTTCAAATTGACAACTTCAAATTGAAGTATAGTTAACAATTTGAAACTATCAGTTCTAAATTGTTTATTTGAGAAATTTCAAATTGACAACTTCAAATTGAAGTATAGTTAACAATTTGAATTTTAGTTCTAAATTGTTTATTTGAGAATTTCAAATTGACAACTTCAAATTGAAGTATAGTTAACAATTTGAAACTATCAGTTCTAAATTGTTTATTTGAGAATTTCAAATTGACAACTTCAAATTGAAGTATAGTTAACAATTTGAATTTTAGTTCTAAATTGTTTATTTGAGAATTTCAAATTGACAACTTCAAATTGAAGTATAGTTAACAATTTGAATTTTAGTTCTAAATTGTTTATTTGAGAATTTCAAATTGACAACTTCAAATTGAAGTATAGTTAACAATTTGAAATTTTAGTTCTAAATTGTTTATTTGAGAATTTCAAATTGACAACTTCAAATTGAAGTATAGTTAACAATTTGAATTTTAGTTCTAAATTGTTTATTTGAGAATTTCAAATTGACAACTTCAAATTGAAGTATAGTTAACAATTTGAAATATAGTTCTAAATTGTTTATTTGAGAATTTCAAATTGACAACTTCAAATTGAAGTATAGTTAACAATTTGTAATTTTAGTTCTAAATTGTTTATTTGAGAATTTCAAATTGACAACTTCAAATTGAAGTATAGTTAACAATTTGAATTTTAGTTCTAAATTGTTTATTTGAGAATTTCAAATTGACAACTTCAAATTGAAGTATAGTTAACAATTTGAATTTTAGTTCTAAATTGTTTATTTGAGAATTTCAAATTGACAACTTCAAATTGAAGTATAGTTAACAATTTGAAATTTTAGTTCTAAATTGTTTATTTGAGAATTTCAAATTGACAACTTCAAATTGAAGTATAGTTAACAATTTGAAATTTTCAGTTCTAAATTGTTTATTTGAGAATTTCAAATTGACAACTTCAAATTGAAGTATAGTTAACAATTTGAATTTTAGTTCTAAATTGTTTATTTGAGAATTTCAAATTGACAACTTCAAATTGAAGTATAGTTAACAATTTGAAACTATAGTTCTAAATTGTTTATTTGAGAATTTCAAATTGACAACTTCAAATTGAAGTATAGTTAACAATTTGAAATTTTAGTTCTAAATTGTTTATTTGAGAATTTCAAATTGACAACTTCAAATTGAAGTATAGTTAACAATTTGAATTTTAGTTCTAAATTGTTTATTTGAGAATTTCAAATTGACAACTTCAAATTGAAGTATAGTTAACAATTTGAATTTCAGTTCTAAATTGTTTATTTGAGAATTTCAAATTGACAACTTCAAATTGAAGTATAGTTAACAATTTGAATTTTAGTTCTAAATTGTTTATTTGAGAATTTCAAATTGACAACTTCAAATTGAAGTATAGTTAACAATTTGAATTTTAGTTCTAAATTGTTTATTTGAGAATTTCAAATTGACAACTTCAAATTGAAGTATAGTTAACAATTTGAATATAGTTCTAAATTGTTTATTTGAGAATTTCAAATTGACAACTTCAAATTGAAGTATAGTTAACAATTTGAATTTTAGTTCTAAATTGTTTATTTGAGAATTTCAAATTGACAACTTCAAATTGAAGTATAGTTAACAATTTGAAATTTCAGTTCTAAATTGTTTATTTGAGAATTTCAAATTGACAACTTCAAATTGAAGTATAGTTAACAATTTGAATTTTAGTTCTAAATTGTTTATTTGAGAATTTCAAATTGACAACTTCAAATTGAAGTATAGTTAACAATTTGAAATTTTAGTTCTAAATTGTTTATTTGAGAATTTCAAATTGACAACTTCAAATTGAAGTATAGTTAACAATTTGAATTTTAGTTCTAAATTGTTTATTTGAGAATTTCAAATTGACAACTTCAAATTGAAGTATAGTTAACAATTTGAATTTTAGTTCTAAATTGTTTATTTGAGAATTTCAAATTGACAACTTCAAATTGAAGTATAGTTAACAATTTGAATTTTAGTTCTAAATTGTTTATTTGAGAATTTCAAATTGACAACTTCAAATTGAAGTATAGTTAACAATTTGAATTTTAGTTCTAAATTGTTTATTTGAGAATTTCAAATTGACAACTTCAAATTGAAGTATAGTTAACAATTTGAAATTTAGTTCTAAATTGTTTATTTGAGAATTTCAAATTGACAACTTCAAATTGAAGTATAGTTAACAATTTGAATTTTAGTTCTAAATTGTTTATTTGAGAATTTCAAATTGACAACTTCAAATTGAAGTATAGTTAACAATTTGAAATTTTAGTTCTAAATTGTTTATTTGAGAATTTCAAATTGACAACTTCAAATTGAAGTATAGTTAACAATTTGAAATTTTAGTTCTAAATTGTTTATTTGAGAATTTCAAATTGACAACTTCAAATTGAAGTATAGTTAACAATTTGAATTTTAGTTCTAAATTGTTTATTTGAGAATTTCAAATTGACAACTTCAAATTGAAGTATAGTTAACAATTTGAATTTTTAGTTCTAAATTGTTTATTTGAGAATTTCAAATTGACAACTTCAAATTGAAGTATAGTTAACAATTTGAAATTTTTAGTTCTAAATTGTTTATTTGAGAATTTCAAATTGACAACTTCAAATTGAAGTATAGTTAACAATTTGAAATTTTAGTTCTAAATTGTTTATTTGAGAATTTCAAATTGACAACTTCAAATTGAAGTATAGTTAACAATTTGAATTTTAGTTCTAAATTGTTTATTTGAGAATTTCAAATTGACAACTTCAAATTGAAGTATAGTTAACAATTTGAAATTTCAGTTCTAAATTGTTTATTTGAGAATTTCAAATTGACAACTTCAAATTGAAGTATAGTTAACAATTTGTAATTTTAGTTCTAAATTGTTTATTTGAGAATTTCAAATTGACAACTTCAAATTGAAGTATAGTTAACAATTTGAATTTAGTTCTAAATTGTTTATTTGAGAATTTCAAATTGACAACTTCAAATTGAAGTATAGTTAACAATTTGAAATTTAGTTCTAAATTGTTTATTTGAGAATTTCAAATTGACAACTTCAAATTGAAGTATAGTTAACAATTTGAATTTTAGTTCTAAATTGTTTATTTGAGAATTTCAAATTGACAACTTCAAATTGAAGTATAGTTAACAATTTGAATTTTTAGTTCTAAATTGTTTATTTGAGAATTTCAAATTGACAACTTCAAATTGAAGTATAGTTAACAATTTGAATTTTAGTTCTAAATTGTTTATTTGAGAATTTCAAATTGACAACTTCAAATTGAAGTATAGTTAACAATTTGAAACTATAGTTCTAAATTGTTTATTTGAGAATTTCAAATTGACAACTTCAAATTGAAGTATAGTTAACAATTTGAATTTAGTTCTAAATTGTTTATTTGAGAATTTCAAATTGACAACTTCAAATTGAAGTATAGTTAACAATTTGAATTTTAGTTCTAAATTGTTTATTTGAGAATTTCAAATTGACAACTTCAAATTGAAGTATAGTTAACAATTTGAATTTTAGTTCTAAATTGTTTATTTGAGAATTTCAAATTGACAACTTCAAATTGAAGTATAGTTAACAATTTGAATTTTAGTTCTAAATTGTTTATTTGAGAATTTCAAATTGACAACTTCAAATTGAAGTATAGTTAACAATTTGAATTTTAGTTCTAAATTGTTTATTTGAGAATTTCAAATTGACAACTTCAAATTGAAGTATAGTTAACAATTTGAAACTTTTAGTTCTAAATTGTTTATTTGAGAATTTCAAATTGACAACTTCAAATTGAAGTATAGTTAACAATTTGAATTTTAGTTCTAAATTGTTTATTTGAGAATTTCAAATTGACAACTTCAAATTGAAGTATAGTTAACAATTTGAATTTTAGTTCTAAATTGTTTATTTGAGAATTTCAAATTGACAACTTCAAATTGAAGTATAGTTAACAATTTGAATTTTAGTTCTAAATTGTTTATTTGAGAATTTCAAATTGACAACTTCAAATTGAAGTATAGTTAACAATTTGAAATTTATCAGTTCTAAATTGTTTATTTGAGAATTTCAAATTGACAACTTCAAATTGAAGTATAGTTAACAATTTGAATTTAGTTCTAAATTGTTTATTTGAGAATTTCAAATTGACAACTTCAAATTGAAGTATAGTTAACAATTTGAAATTTTAGTTCTAAATTGTTTATTTGAGAATTTCAAATTGACAACTTCAAATTGAAGTATAGTTAACAATTTGAATTTTAGTTCTAAATTGTTTATTTGAGAATTTCAAATTGACAACTTCAAATTGAAGTATAGTTAACAATTTGAATTTTAGTTCTAAATTGTTTATTTGAGAATTTCAAATTGACAACTTCAAATTGAAGTATAGTTAACAATTTGAATTTAGTTCTAAATTGTTTATTTGAGAATTTCAAATTGACAACTTCAAATTGAAGTATAGTTAACAATTTGAATTTTAGTTCTAAATTGTTTATTTGAGAATTTCAAATTGACAACTTCAAATTGAAGTATAGTTAACAATTTGAATTTTAGTTCTAAATTGTTTATTTGAGAATTTCAAATTGACAACTTCAAATTGAAGTATAGTTAACAATTTGAATTTTAGTTCTAAATTGTTTATTTGAGAATTTCAAATTGACAACTTCAAATTGAAGTATAGTTAACAATTTGAATTTTAGTTCTAAATTGTTTATTTGAGAATTTCAAATTGACAACTTCAAATTGAAGTATAGTTAACAATTTGAATTTTTAGTTCTAAATTGTTTATTTGAGAATTTCAAATTGACAACTTCAAATTGAAGTATAGTTAACAATTTGAAATTTAGTTCTAAATTGTTTATTTGAGAATTTCAAATTGACAACTTCAAATTGAAGTATAGTTAACAATTTGAATTTTAGTTCTAAATTGTTTATTTGAGAATTTCAAATTGACAACTTCAAATTGAAGTATAGTTAACAATTTGAATTTTTAGTTCTAAATTGTTTATTTGAGAATTTCAAATTGACAACTTCAAATTGAAGTATAGTTAACAATTTGAATTTTAGTTCTAAATTGTTTATTTGAGAATTTCAAATTGACAACTTCAAATTGAAGTATAGTTAACAATTTGAATTTTTAGTTCTAAATTGTTTATTTGAGAATTTCAAATTGACAACTTCAAATTGAAGTATAGTTAACAATTTGAAACTTTAGTTCTAAATTGTTTATTTGAGAATTTCAAATTGACAACTTCAAATTGAAGTATAGTTAACAATTTGAAATTTTAGTTCTAAATTGTTTATTTGAGAATTTCAAATTGACAACTTCAAATTGAAGTATAGTTAACAATTTGAAACTTAGTTCTAAATTGTTTATTTGAGAATTTCAAATTGACAACTTCAAATTGAAGTATAGTTAACAATTTGAAATTTTAGTTCTAAATTGTTTATTTGAGAATTTCAAATTGACAACTTCAAATTGAAGTATAGTTAACAATTTGAAATTTTAGTTCTAAATTGTTTATTTGAGAATTTCAAATTGACAACTTCAAATTGAAGTATAGTTAACAATTTGAAATTTAGTTCTAAATTGTTTATTTGAGAATTTCAAATTGACAACTTCAAATTGAAGTATAGTTAACAATTTGAAACTATCAGTTCTAAATTGTTTATTTGAGAATTTCAAATTGACAACTTCAAATTGAAGTATAGTTAACAATTTGAATTTTTAGTTCTAAATTGTTTATTTGAGAATTTCAAATTGACAACTTCAAATTGAAGTATAGTTAACAATTTGAAATTTTTAGTTCTAAATTGTTTATTTGAGAATTTCAAATTGACAACTTCAAATTGAAGTATAGTTAACAATTTGAATTTTAGTTCTAAATTGTTTATTTGAGAATTTCAAATTGACAACTTCAAATTGAAGTATAGTTAACAATTTGAATTTTAGTTCTAAATTGTTTATTTGAGAATTTCAAATTGACAACTTCAAATTGAAGTATAGTTAACAATTTGAATTTTAGTTCTAAATTGTTTATTTGAGAATTTCAAATTGACAACTTCAAATTGAAGTATAGTTAACAATTTGAATTTTAGTTCTAAATTGTTTATTTGAGAATTTCAAATTGACAACTTCAAATTGAAGTATAGTTAACAATTTGAATTTTAGTTCTAAATTGTTTATTTGAGAATTTCAAATTGACAACTTCAAATTGAAGTATAGTTAACAATTTGAAATTTTTAGTTCTAAATTGTTTATTTGAGAATTTCAAATTGACAACTTCAAATTGAAGTATAGTTAACAATTTGAATTTTAGTTCTAAATTGTTTATTTGAGAATTTCAAATTGACAACTTCAAATTGAAGTATAGTTAACAATTTGAATTTTAGTTCTAAATTGTTTATTTGAGAATTTCAAATTGACAACTTCAAATTGAAGTATAGTTAACAATTTGAATTTTAGTTCTAAATTGTTTATTTGAGAATTTCAAATTGACAACTTCAAATTGAAGTATAGTTAACAATTTGAATTTTAGTTCTAAATTGTTTATTTGAGAATTTCAAATTGACAACTTCAAATTGAAGTATAGTTAACAATTTGAATTTTAGTTCTAAATTGTTTATTTGAGAATTTCAAATTGACAACTTCAAATTGAAGTATAGTTAACAATTTGAATTTTAGTTCTAAATTGTTTATTTGAGAATTTCAAATTGACAACTTCAAATTGAAGTATAGTTAACAATTTGAATTAGTTCTAAATTGTTTATTTGAGAATTTCAAATTGACAACTTCAAATTGAAGTATAGTTAACAATTTGAATTTTAGTTCTAAATTGTTTATTTGAGAATTTCAAATTGACAACTTCAAATTGAAGTATAGTTAACAATTTGAATTTTAGTTCTAAATTGTTTATTTGAGAATTTCAAATTGACAACTTCAAATTGAAGTATAGTTAACAATTTGAATTTTTAGTTCTAAATTGTTTATTTGAGAATTTCAAATTGACAACTTCAAATTGAAGTATAGTTAACAATTTGAATTTTAGTTCTAAATTGTTTATTTGAGAATTTCAAATTGACAACTTCAAATTGAAGTATAGTTAACAATTTGAACTTTAGTTCTAAATTGTTTATTTGAGAATTTCAAATTGACAACTTCAAATTGAAGTATAGTTAACAATTTGAATTTTAGTTCTAAATTGTTTATTTGAGAATTTCAAATTGACAACTTCAAATTGAAGTATAGTTAACAATTTGAATTTTTAGTTCTAAATTGTTTATTTGAGAATTTCAAATTGACAACTTCAAATTGAAGTATAGTTAACAATTTGAAATTTTAGTTCTAAATTGTTTATTTGAGAATTTCAAATTGACAACTTCAAATTGAAGTATAGTTAACAATTTGAATTTTAGTTCTAAATTGTTTATTTGAGAATTTCAAATTGACAACTTCAAATTGAAGTATAGTTAACAATTTGAACTATCAGTTCTAAATTGTTTATTTGAGAATTTCAAATTGACAACTTCAAATTGAAGTATAGTTAACAATTTGAAATTAGTTCTAAATTGTTTATTTGAGAATTTCAAATTGACAACTTCAAATTGAAGTATAGTTAACAATTTGAATTTAGTTCTAAATTGTTTATTTGAGAATTTCAAATTGACAACTTCAAATTGAAGTATAGTTAACAATTTGAATTTTAGTTCTAAATTGTTTATTTGAGAATTTCAAATTGACAACTTCAAATTGAAGTATAGTTAACAATTTGAATATCAGTTCTAAATTGTTTATTTGAGAATTTCAAATTGACAACTTCAAATTGAAGTATAGTTAACAATTTGAATTTTAGTTCTAAATTGTTTATTTGAGAATTTCAAATTGACAACTTCAAATTGAAGTATAGTTAACAATTTGAATTTTAGTTCTAAATTGTTTATTTGAGAATTTCAAATTGACAACTTCAAATTGAAGTATAGTTAACAATTTGAATTTTTAGTTCTAAATTGTTTATTTGAGAATTTCAAATTGACAACTTCAAATTGAAGTATAGTTAACAATTTGAATTTTAGTTCTAAATTGTTTATTTGAGAATTTCAAATTGACAACTTCAAATTGAAGTATAGTTAACAATTTGAATTTTAGTTCTAAATTGTTTATTTGAGAATTTCAAATTGACAACTTCAAATTGAAGTATAGTTAACAATTTGAATTTTAGTTCTAAATTGTTTATTTGAGAATTTCAAATTGACAACTTCAAATTGAAGTATAGTTAACAATTTGAATATTTTAGTTCTAAATTGTTTATTTGAGAATTTCAAATTGACAACTTCAAATTGAAGTATAGTTAACAATTTGAAACTATCAGTTCTAAATTGTTTATTTGAGAATTTCAAATTGACAACTTCAAATTGAAGTATAGTTAACAATTTGAAACTTTAGTTCTAAATTGTTTATTTGAGAATTTCAAATTGACAACTTCAAATTGAAGTATAGTTAACAATTTGAAATTTTAGTTCTAAATTGTTTATTTGAGAATTTCAAATTGACAACTTCAAATTGAAGTATAGTTAACAATTTGAATTTTTAGTTCTAAATTGTTTATTTGAGAATTTCAAATTGACAACTTCAAATTGAAGTATAGTTAACAATTTGAATTATAGTTCTAAATTGTTTATTTGAGAATTTCAAATTGACAACTTCAAATTGAAGTATAGTTAACAATTTGAATTTTAGTTCTAAATTGTTTATTTGAGAATTTCAAATTGACAACTTCAAATTGAAGTATAGTTAACAATTTGAATTTTAGTTCTAAATTGTTTATTTGAGAATTTCAAATTGACAACTTCAAATTGAAGTATAGTTAACAATTTGAATTTTAGTTCTAAATTGTTTATTTGAGAATTTCAAATTGACAACTTCAAATTGAAGTATAGTTAACAATTTGAATTTTAGTTCTAAATTGTTTATTTGAGAATTTCAAATTGACAACTTCAAATTGAAGTATAGTTAACAATTTGAATTTTCAGTTCTAAATTGTTTATTTGAGAATTTCAAATTGACAACTTCAAATTGAAGTATAGTTAACAATTTGAAATTTTAGTTCTAAATTGTTTATTTGAGAATTTCAAATTGACAACTTCAAATTGAAGTATAGTTAACAATTTGAATTTTAGTTCTAAATTGTTTATTTGAGAATTTCAAATTGACAACTTCAAATTGAAGTATAGTTAACAATTTGAATTTTAGTTCTAAATTGTTTATTTGAGAATTTCAAATTGACAACTTCAAATTGAAGTATAGTTAACAATTTGAAATATAGTTCTAAATTGTTTATTTGAGAATTTCAAATTGACAACTTCAAATTGAAGTATAGTTAACAATTTGAAACTTTAGTTCTAAATTGTTTATTTGAGAATTTCAAATTGACAACTTCAAATTGAAGTATAGTTAACAATTTGAATTATCAGTTCTAAATTGTTTATTTGAGAATTTCAAATTGACAACTTCAAATTGAAGTATAGTTAACAATTTGAAATATCAGTTCTAAATTGTTTATTTGAGAATTTCAAATTGACAACTTCAAATTGAAGTATAGTTAACAATTTGAATTTTAGTTCTAAATTGTTTATTTGAGAATTTCAAATTGACAACTTCAAATTGAAGTATAGTTAACAATTTGAATTTTAGTTCTAAATTGTTTATTTGAGAATTTCAAATTGACAACTTCAAATTGAAGTATAGTTAACAATTTGAATTTTAGTTCTAAATTGTTTATTTGAGAATTTCAAATTGACAACTTCAAATTGAAGTATAGTTAACAATTTGAAACTATCAGTTCTAAATTGTTTATTTGAGAATTTCAAATTGACAACTTCAAATTGAAGTATAGTTAACAATTTGAAATTTTAGTTCTAAATTGTTTATTTGAGAATTTCAAATTGACAACTTCAAATTGAAGTATAGTTAACAATTTGAATTATCAGTTCTAAATTGTTTATTTGAGAATTTCAAATTGACAACTTCAAATTGAAGTATAGTTAACAATTTGAATTTTTAGTTCTAAATTGTTTATTTGAGAATTTCAAATTGACAACTTCAAATTGAAGTATAGTTAACAATTTGAAACTTCAGTTCTAAATTGTTTATTTGAGAATTTCAAATTGACAACTTCAAATTGAAGTATAGTTAACAATTTGAAACTATAGTTCTAAATTGTTTATTTGAGAATTTCAAATTGACAACTTCAAATTGAAGTATAGTTAACAATTTGAAACTATCAGTTCTAAATTGTTTATTTGAGAATTTCAAATTGACAACTTCAAATTGAAGTATAGTTAACAATTTGAATTTTTAGTTCTAAATTGTTTATTTGAGAATTTCAAATTGACAACTTCAAATTGAAGTATAGTTAACAATTTGAATTTTAGTTCTAAATTGTTTATTTGAGAATTTCAAATTGACAACTTCAAATTGAAGTATAGTTAACAATTTGAAACTATCAGTTCTAAATTGTTTATTTGAGAATTTCAAATTGACAACTTCAAATTGAAGTATAGTTAACAATTTGAAATTTTAGTTCTAAATTGTTTATTTGAGAATTTCAAATTGACAACTTCAAATTGAAGTATAGTTAACAATTTGAAACTATCAGTTCTAAATTGTTTATTTGAGAATTTCAAATTGACAACTTCAAATTGAAGTATAGTTAACAATTTGAAACTATAGTTCTAAATTGTTTATTTGAGAATTTCAAATTGACAACTTCAAATTGAAGTATAGTTAACAATTTGAAATTTTAGTTCTAAATTGTTTATTTGAGAATTTCAAATTGACAACTTCAAATTGAAGTATAGTTAACAATTTGGAATTTTAGTTCTAAATTGTTTATTTGAGAATTTCAAATTGACAACTTCAAATTGAAGTATAGTTAACAATTTGAACTATCAGTTCTAAATTGTTTATTTGAGAATTTCAAATTGACAACTTCAAATTGAAGTATAGTTAACAATTTGAAATTTAGTTCTAAATTGTTTATTTGAGAATTTCAAATTGACAACTTCAAATTGAAGTATAGTTAACAATTTGAAATTTTAGTTCTAAATTGTTTATTTGAGAATTTCAAATTGACAACTTCAAATTGAAGTATAGTTAACAATTTGAATTTTAGTTCTAAATTGTTTATTTGAGAATTTCAAATTGACAACTTCAAATTGAAGTATAGTTAACAATTTGAATTTTTAGTTCTAAATTGTTTATTTGAGAATTTCAAATTGACAACTTCAAATTGAAGTATAGTTAACAATTTGAATTTTTAGTTCTAAATTGTTTATTTGAGAATTTCAAATTGACAACTTCAAATTGAAGTATAGTTAACAATTTGAATTTTAGTTCTAAATTGTTTATTTGAGAATTTCAAATTGACAACTTCAAATTGAAGTATAGTTAACAATTTGAATTTTAGTTCTAAATTGTTTATTTGAGAATTTCAAATTGACAACTTCAAATTGAAGTATAGTTAACAATTTGTAATTTTAGTTCTAAATTGTTTATTTGAGAATTTCAAATTGACAACTTCAAATTGAAGTATAGTTAACAATTTGGAATTTTTAGTTCTAAATTGTTTATTTGAGAATTTCAAATTGACAACTTCAAATTGAAGTATAGTTAACAATTTGGAATTTTAGTTCTAAATTGTTTATTTGAGAATTTCAAATTGACAACTTCAAATTGAAGTATAGTTAACAATTTGAATTTTTAGTTCTAAATTGTTTATTTGAGAATTTCAAATTGACAACTTCAAATTGAAGTATAGTTAACAATTTGAAATTTAGTTCTAAATTGTTTATTTGAGAATTTCAAATTGACAACTTCAAATTGAAGTATAGTTAACAATTTGAATTTTTAGTTCTAAATTGTTTATTTGAGAATTTCAAATTGACAACTTCAAATTGAAGTATAGTTAACAATTTGAATTTTAGTTCTAAATTGTTTATTTGAGAATTTCAAATTGACAACTTCAAATTGAAGTATAGTTAACAATTTGAAACTATCAGTTCTAAATTTTTATTTGAGAATTTCAAATTGACAACTTCAAATTGAAGTATAGTTAACAATTTGGAATTTTTAGTTCTAAATTGTTTATTTGAGAATTTCAAATTGACAACTTCAAATTGAAGTATAGTTAACAATTTGAAATTTAGTTCTAAATTGTTTATTTGAGAATTTCAAATTGACAACTTCAAATTGAAGTATAGTTAACAATTTGAAATTTAGTTCTAAATTGTTTATTTGAGAATTTCAAATTGACAACTTCAAATTGAAGTATAGTTAACAATTTGTAATTTTAGTTCTAAATTGTTTATTTGAGAATTTCAAATTGACAACTTCAAATTGAAGTATAGTTAAAAATTTGTAATTTTTAGTTCTAAATTGTTTATTTGAGAATTTCAAATTGACAACTTCAAATTGAAGTATAGTTAACAATTTGAAACTATCAGTTCTAAATTGTTTATTTGAGAATTTCAAATTGACAACTTCAAATTGAAGTATAGTTAATAATTTGAAACTATCAGTTATAATTGTTTATTTGAGAATTTCAAATTGACAACTTCAAATTGAAGTATAGTTAACAATTTGAAACTATCAGTTCTAAATTGTTTATTTGAGAATTTCAAATTGACAACTTCAAATTGAAGTCTAGTTAACAATTTGAAATTTTAGTTCTAAATTGTTTATTTGAGAATTTCAAATTGACAACTTCAAATTGAAGTATAGTTAACAATTTGGAATTTAAGGTCTAAATTGTTTATTTGAGAATTTCAAATTGACAACTTCAAATTGAAGTATAGTTAACAATTTGAAACTATCAGTTCTAAATTGTTTATTTGAGAATTTCAAATTGACAACTTCAAATTGAAGTATAGTTAACAATTTGAAACTATCAGTTCTAAATTGTTTATTTGAGAATTTCAAATTGACAACTTCAAATTGAAGTATAGTTAACAATTTGTAATTTTTAGTTCTAAATTGTTTATTTGAGAATTTAAAATTGACAACTTCAAATTGAAGTATAGTTAACAATTTGGAATTTTTAGTTCTAAATTGTTTATTTGAGAATTTCAAATTGACAACTTCAAATTGAAGTATAGTTAACAATTTGAAACTATCAGTTCTAAATTGTTTATTTGAGAATTTCAAATTGACAACTTCAAATTGAAGTATAGTTAACAATTTGAATTTTAGTTCTAAATGGTTTATTTGAAAATTTCAAATTGACAACTTAAAATTGAAGTATAGTTAACAATTTGAATTTTAGTTCTAAATTGTTTATTTGAGAATTCAAATTGACAACTTCAAATTGAAGTATAGTTAACAATTTGAATTTTTAGTTCTAAATTGTTTATTTGAGAATTTCAAATTGACAACTTCAAATTGAAGTATAGTTAACAATTTGGAATTTTTAGTTCTAAATTGTTTATTTGAGAATTTCAATAAATTTTTGAACAAAGTTTTTTTTCAAATTAAAAGTATAGTTAACAATTTGGAACTATCAGTTCTAAATTGTTTATTTGAGAATTTCAAATTGACAACTTCAAATTGAAGTATAGTTAACAATTTGAAACTATCAGTTCTAAATTGTTTATTTGAGAATTTCAAATTGACAACTTCAAATTGAAGTATAGTTAACAATTTGTAATTTTTAGTTCTAAATTGTTTATTTGAGAATTTCAAATTGACAACTTCAAATTGAAGTATAGTTAACAATTTGTAATTTTAGTTCTAAATTGTTTATTTGAGAATTTCAAATTGACAACTTCAAATTGAAGTATAGTTAACAATTTGTAATTTTTAGTTCTAAATTGTTTATTTGAGAATTTCAAATTGACAACTTCAAATTGAAGTATAGTTAACAATTTGAAACTATCAGTTCTAAATTGTTTATTTGAGAATTTCAAATTGACAACTTCAAATTGAAGTATAGTTAACAATTTGAAACTATCAGTTAAAAATTGTATATTTGAGAATTTCAAATTGACAAATTCAAATTGAAGTATAGTTAACAATTTGAAACTATCAGTTCTAAATTGTTTATTTGAGAATTTCAAATTGACAACTTCAAATTGAAGTGTAGTTAACAATTGGAATTTTTAATTCTAAATTGTTTATTTGAGAATTTCAAATTGACAACTTCAAATTGAAGTATAGTTAACAATTTGTAATTTTTAGTTCTAAATTGTTTATTTGAGAATTTCAAATTGACAACTTCAAATTGAAGTATAGTTAACAATTTGTAATTTTTAGTTCTAAATTGTTTATTTGAGAATTTCAAATTGACAACTTCAAATTGAAGTATAGTTAACAATTTGTAATTTTTAGTTCTAAATTGTTTATTTGAGAATTTCAAATTGACAACTTCTAATTGAAGTATAGTTAACAATTTGAAAATATCAGTTCTAAATTGTTTATTTGAGAATTTCAAATTGACAACTTCAAATTGAAGTATAGTTAACAATTTGGAATTTTTAGTTCTAAATTGTTTATTTGAGAATTTCAAATTGACAACTTCAAATTGAAGTATAGTTAACAATTTGAAACTATCAGTTCTAAATTGTTTATTTGAGAATTTAAAATTGACAACTTCAAATTAAAAGTATAGTTAACAATTTGAAACTATCAGTTCTAAATTGTTTATTTGAGAATTTTAAATTGACAACTTCAAATTGAAGTATAGTTAACAATTTGTAATTTTTATTTTCTAAATGGTTTATTTGAGAATTTCAAAATTGACAACTTCAAATTGAAGTATAGTTAACAATTTGAAACTATCAGTTCTAAATTGTTTATTTGAGAATTTCAAATTGACAACTTCAAATTGAAGTATAGTTAACAATTTGTAATTTTTAGTTCTAAATTGTTTATTTGAGAATTTCAAATTGACAACTTCAAATTGAAGTATAGTTAACAATTTGTAATTTTAGTTCTAAATTGTTTATTTGAGAATTTCAAATTGACAACTTGAAATTGAAGTATAGTTAACAGTTTGGAATTTTTAGTTCTAAATTGTTTATTTGAGAATTTCAAATTGACAACTTCAAATTGAAGTATAGTTAACAATTTGGAATTATTAGTTCTAAATTGTTTATTTGAAAATTTCAAATTGACAATTTTCAAATTGAAGTATAGTTAACAATTTGTAACTTTCATTTTTAAAATTTGGTTTATTTAAAAAATTTTTAAAATTGACAACTTCAAATTGAAGTATAGTTAACAATTTGTAATTATCATTTTCAAAATTGTTTATTTGAGAATTTCAAATTGACAACTTCAAATTGAAGTATAGTTGACAATTTGTAACTATCAGTTCTAAATTGTTTATTTGAGAATTTCAAATTGACAACTTCAAATTGAAGTATAGTTAACAATTTGGAATTTTTAGTTCTAAATTTTTATTTGAGAATTTCAAATTGACAACTTCAAATTGAAGTATAGTTAAAAATTTTGGGTAATTTTAGTTCTAAATTTTTATTTGAGAATTTCAAATTGACAACTTCAAATTGAAGTATAGTTAACAATTTGTAATTTATTGTTCTAAATTGTTTATTTGAGAATTTCAAATTGACAACTTCAAATTGAAGTATAGTTAATAATTTGAAATTTATCAGTTCTAAATTGTTTATTTGAGAATTTCAAATTGACAACTTCAAATTGAAGTATAGTTAACAATTTGAATTTTTAGTTCTAAATTGTTTATTTGAGAATTTCAAATTGACAACTTCAAATTGAAGTATAGTTAACAATTTGTAATTTTTAGTTCTAAATTGTTTATTTGAGAATTTCAAATTGACAACTTCAAATTGAAGTATAGTTAATAATTTGAAACTATCAGTTCTAAATTGTTTATTTGAGAATTTCAAATTGACAACTTCAAATTGAAAGTATAGTTAACAATTTGGAATTTTTAGTTCTAAATTGTTTATTTGAGAATTTCAAATTGACAACTTCAAATTGAAGTATAGTTAACAATTTGTAATTTTAGTTCTAAATTGTTTATTTGAGAATTTCAAATTGACAACTTCAAATTGAAGTATAGTTAACAATTTGAAACTATCAGTTCTAAATTGTTTATTTGAGAATTTTAAATTGACAACTTCAAATTGAAGTATAGTTAACAATTTGTAATTTTAGTTCTAAATTGTTTATTTGAGAATTTCTAATTGACAACTTCAAATTGAAGTATAGTTAACAATTTGTAATTTAGTTCTAAATTGTTTATTTGAGAATTTCAAATTGACAACTTCAAATTGAAGTATAGTTAACAATTTGTAATTTAGTTCTAAATTGTTTATTTGAGAATTTCAAATTGACAACTTCAAATTGAAGTATAGTTAACAATTTGTAATTTTTAGTTTTAAATGGTTTATTTGAGAATTTCTAATTGACAACTTCAAATTGAAATATAGTTAACAATTTGTAATTTTTAGTTTTAAATGGTTTATTTGAGAATTTCTAATTGACAACTTCAAATTGAAGTATAGTTAACAATTTGAAACTATCAGTTCAAAATTGTTTATTTGAGAATTTCAAATTGACAACTTCAAATTGAAGTATAGTTAACAATTTGTAATTTTAGTTCTAAATTGTTTATTTGAGAATTTCAAATTGACAACTTCAAATTGAAGTATAGTTAACAATTTGGAATTTTTAGTTCTAAATTTTTATTTGAGAATTTCAAATTGACAACTTCAAATTGAAGTATAGTTAACAATTTGTAATTTTTAGTTCTAAATTGTTTATTTGAGAATTTAAAATTGAAAACTACAAATTGAAGTATAGTTAACAATTTGTAATTTTTAGTTCTAAATTGTTTATTTGAGAATTTCACATTGACAACTTCAAATTGAAGTATAGTTAACAATTTGGAAGTTTTAGTGGTAAATTGTTTATTTGAGAATTTCAAATTGACATTCAAATTGAAGTATAGTTAACAATTTGAAACTATCAGTTCTAAATTGTTTATTTGAGAATTTCAAATTGACAACTTCAAATTGAAGTATAGTTAACAATTTGTAATTTTTAGTTCTAAATTGTTTATTTGAGAATTTCAAATTGACAACTTCAAATTGAAGTATAGTTAACAATTTGAAATTTTTAGTTCTAAATTGTTTATTTGAGAATTTGAAATTGACAACTTCAAATTGAAATATAGTTAACAATTTGAAACTATAGTTCTAAATTGTTTATTTGAGAATTTCAAATTGACAATTTAAATTGAAGTATAGTTGACAATTTGAAACTATCAGTTCTAAATTGTTTATTTGAAAATTTTTCAAATTGACAACTTCAAATTGAAGTATAGTTAACAATTTGTAATTTTAGTTCTAAATTGTTTATTTGAGAATTTCAAATTGACAACTTCAAATTGAAGTATAGTTAACAATTTGAAACTATCAGTTCTAAATTGTTTATTTGAGAATTTCAAATTGACAACTTCAAATTGAAGTATAGTTAACAATTTGTAATTTTAGTTCTAAATTGTTTATTTGAGAATTTCAAATTGACAACTTCAAATTGAAGTATAGTTAACAATTTGGAATTTTTAGTTCTAAATTGTTTATTTGAGAATTTCAAATTGACAACTTCAAATTGAAGTATAGTTAACAATTTGTAATTTTAGTTCTAAATTGTTTATTTGAGAATTTCAAATTGACAACTTCAAATTGAAGTATAGTTAACAATTTGTAATTTTAGTTCTAAATTGTTTATTTGAGAATTTCAAATTGACAACTTCAAATTGAAGTATAGTTAACAATTTGGAATTTTAGTTCTAAATTGTTTATTTGAGAATTTCAAATTGACAACTTCAAATTGAAGTATAGTTAACAATTTGGAATTTTAGTTCTAAATTGTTTATTTGAGAATTTCAAATTGACAACTTCTAATTGAAGTATAGTTAATAATTTGAAACTATCAGTTCTAAATTGTTTATTTGAGAATTTCAAATTGACAACTTCAAATTGAAGTATAGTTAACAATTTTTAATTTTTATTAATATAATATAATTGATTTTAATTTTTTATTAATATAATATAATTGATTTTTAATTTTATTAATATAATATAATTAATTAATTTTTATTAATATAATATAATTATTTTTAATTTTTATTAATATAATAATAATTATTTTTAATTTTTATTAATATATATAATTAATAATTTTTTATTAATATAATAATAATTGATTTTTAATTTTTATTAATATAATATAATTATTTTAATTTTTATTAAATATAATAATAATTAATTTAATTTTATTTAATATAATATAATTGTTTTTTAAATTGTTTTAAAATTAATTTTAATTTAAAAAAATTTTAAATTTTTAAATTTTTATTTAAAATTTTTAAAATTAAATTAATATAAAAAATTTTTAATTTTATTTAAATTTTTATTTAAATTTTTAAAATTAAATTATAATTAAAATTTGAATTTTATTTTTTTTATTTAAATTTAAAAATTAAAATTAAATTAATAATTAAATTTTTAATTTTTTTTAAAATTTTTTTATTTAAATTTAAATTGAAATTAAATTTTATTAAAATTTTAATTTTTTTTTAAAATTTTTTTTTAAATTTAAATTAAATTAAATTAAATTTTAAAAATTTTTTTTATTAAATTTTTATTTTAAAATTTTTATTAAAAAAAATAATTAAAATTTTTAAATTTTTTAAAATTTTTTTTTAAATTTAAATTAAAATTTAAAATTTTATTAAAATTTTTAATTTTTTTTAAATTGTTTTTTAAATTTAAATTAAATTAAATTTATAATTAAAAATTTTAATTTTTTATTTAAATTTTTATTTAAATTTAAAATTAAATTAAATTAATAATTAAAAATTTTTTTTTTTATTTAAATTTTTATTTAAATTTTTAAAATTAATTTTATATTAAAATTTTGAATTTTAAAATTTTTTTTTAAATTTAAATTAAATTAAATTTAATTTTTAAATTTTATTTAAATTGTTTTTTAAATTTTTAAATTAAAATTTAATATATTAAAAAATTTTTATTTAAATTTTATTTAATTTTTTAAATTAAATTAAATTATAATTAAAAATTTTAAATTTTTATTTAAAAATTTTTTTTTTAAATTTTTAAATTAAATTGAAGTATAGTTAACAATTTGTAATTTTAGTTCTAAATTGTTTATTTGAGAATTTCAAATTGACAACTTCAAATTGAAGTATAGTTAACAATTTGTAATTTTTAGTTCTAAATTGTTTATTTGAGAATTTCAAATTGACAACTTCAAATTGAAGTATAGTTAACAATTTGAATTTTAGTTCTAAATTGTTTATTTGAGAATTTCAAATTGACAACTTCAAATTGAAGTATAGTTAACAATTTGAATTTTAGTTCTAAATTGTTTATTTGAGAATTTCAAATTGACAACTTCAAATTGAATATAGTTAACAATTTGAAATTTAGTTCTAAATTGTTTATTTGAGAATTTCAAATTGACAACTTCAAATTGAAGTATAGTTAACAATTTGAATTTTTAGTTCTAAATTGTTTATTTGAGAATTTCAAATTGACAACTTCAAATTGAAGTATAGTTAACAATTTGTAATTTTAGTTCTAAATTGTTTATTTGAGAATTTCAAATTGACAACTTCAAATTGAAGTATAGTTAACAATTTGTAATTTTAGTTCTAAATTGTTTATTTGAGAATTTCAAATTGACAACTTCAAATTGAAGTATAGTTAACAATTTGAATTTTAGTTCTAAATTGTTTATTTGAGAATTTCAAATTGACAACTTCAAATTGAGTATAGTTAACAATTTGAATTTTAGTTCTAAATTGTTTATTTGAGAATTTCAAATTGACAACTTCAAATTGAGTATAGTTAACAATTTGTAATTTTAGTTCTAAATTGTTTATTTGAGAATTTCAAATTGACAACTTCAAATTGAAGTATAGTTAACAATTTGAATTTTAGTTCTAAATTGTTTATTTGAGAATTTCAAATTGACAACTTCAAATTGAAGTATAGTTAACAATTTGATTTTAGTTCTAAATTGTTTATTTGAGAATTTCAAATTGACAATTTAAATTAGTATAGTTAACAATTTGAATTTTAGTTCTAAATTGTTTATTTGAAATTTCAAATTGACAACTTCAAATTGAAGTATAGTTAACAATTTGAATTTTAGTTCTAAATTGTTTATTTGAGAATTTCAAATTGACAACTTCAAATTGAAGTATAGTTAACAATTTGTAATTTTAGTTCTAAATTGTTTATTTGAGAATTTCAAATTGACAACTTCAAATTGAAGTATAGTTAACAATTTGAATTTTAGTTCTAAATTGTTTATTTGAGAATTTCAAATTGACAACTTCAAATTGAAGTATAGTTAACAATTTGAATTTTAGTTCTAAATTGTTTATTTGAGAATTTCAAATTGACAACTTCAAATTGAGTATAGTTAACAATTTGTAATTTTAGTTCTAAATTGTTTATTTGAGAATTTCAAATTGACAACTTCAAATTGAGTATAGTTAACAATTTGTAATTTTAGTTCTAAATTGTTTATTTGAGAATTTCAAATTGACAACTTCAAATTGAAGTATAGTTAACAATTTGTAATTTTAGTTCTAAATTGTTTATTTGAGAATTTCAAATTGACAACTTCAAATTGAAGTATAGTTAACAATTTGAATTTAGTTCTAAATTGTTTATTTGAGAATTTCAAATTGACAACTTCAAATTGAAGTATAGTTAACAATTTGAATTTTAGTTCTAAATTGTTTATTTGAGAATTTCAAATTGACAACTTCAAATTGAAGTATAGTTAACAATTTGAATTTTAGTTCTAAATTGTTTATTTGAGAATTTCAAATTGACAACTTCAAATTGAAGTATAGTTAACAATTTGAATTTTAGTTCTAAATTGTTTATTTGAGAATTTCAAATTGACAACTTCAAATTGAAGTATAGTTAACAATTTGTAATTTTAGTTCTAAATTGTTTATTTGAGAATTTCAAATTGACAACTAAATTGAAGTATAGTTAACAATTTGTAATTTTTAGTTCTAAATTGTTTATTTGAGAATTTCAAATTGACAACTTCAAATTGAAGTATAGTTAACAATTTGTAATTTTAGTTCTAAATTGTTTATTTGAGAATTTCAAATTGACAACTTCAAATTGAAGTATAGTTAACAATTTGTAATTTTAGTTCTAAATTGTTTATTTGAGAATTTCAAATTGACAACTTCAAATTGAAGTATAGTTAACAATTTGTAATTTTAGTTCTACATTGTTTATTTGAGAATTTCAAATTGACAACTTCAAATTGAAGTATAGTTAACAATTTGTAATTTTTAGTTCTAAATTGTTTATTTGAGAATTTCAAATTGACAACTTCAAATTGAAGTATAGCTAACAATTTGTTTAAATGTTTATTTGAGAATTTCAATTGACAACTTCAAATTGATATAGTTAACAATTTGAATTAGTTCAAATTTTTATTAATATAATATAATTATTTTAATTTTTTATTAATATAATATAATTATTTTTTTTTATTAATATAATATAATTATTTTTAATTTTTATTAATATAATAAATTGATTTTAATTTTTATTAATATTAATATATTAATAATTTTTATTAATATAATATAATATTTTTTTTTATTAATATAATATAATTATTTTAATTTTATTAATATAATATAATTATTTTAATTTTTATTAATATAATATAATTGATTTTTTAATTTTTATTAATAATAATATAATTATTTTAATTTTTATTAATATAATGTATTATTTTAATTTTTATTAATATAATATAATTGATTTTAATGTTTATTATATAATAATAATTGATTTTAATTTTTATTAATATATATAATTAATAATTTTTTATTAATATAATAAATTGATTTTTAATTTTTATTAATATAATATAATTATTTTAATTTTTATTAAATATAATAATAATAATAATTTTTTATTTAATATAATATAATTGATTTATTTAATGTTTTATTATATATATAATTAATTTAAATTTTTATTAATATAATATAATTATTTAATTTTATTAATATAATATAATTATTTTATTTTATTATATAATATAATTATTTTAATTTTTTATTAATATAATAAATTGATTTTAATTTTTATTAATATTAATATATTAATTAATTTTTAAATTTATATAATATAATTATTTTTTTAATGTTTTATTTATATAATATAATTGAATTAAATTTTTATTAATATAATATATTATTTTAATTTTTAATTAATATAATATAATTGATTTTAATTTTTATTAATATAATATAATTATTTTAATTTTTATTAAATAAATAATATAATTATTTTAATTTTTATTAATATAATAATAATTGATTTTAATTTTTATTAATATAATATAATTATTTTAATTTTTATTAATAATAATATAATTGATTTTTAATTTTTATTAATATAATATAATTGATTTAATTTTTATTAATATAATATAATTGATTTAATTTAATTAATTATATAATTAATAATTTTTTATTAATAAATATAATTATTTTAATTTTTATTAATATAATAATAATTATTTTAATTTTTATTAATATAATATAATTAATAATTTTTTATTAATATAATAATAATTGATTTTAATTTTTATTAATATAATATAATTAATAATTTTTATTTAATATAATATAATTATTTTTTAAGTTTTATTATATAATATAATTAATAAATTTTTATTAATATAATATATTATTTAATTTTTTATTAATATAATATAATTATTTTTATTTTTATTAATATAATATAATTATTAATTTTTATTATATAATAAATTATTTTTAATTTTATTATATAATATATTGAAGTATAGTTAACAATTTGTAATTTTAGTTCTACATTGTTTATTTGAGAATTTCAAATTGACAACTTCAAATTGAAGTATAGTTAACAATTTGTAATTTTTAGTTCTAAATTGTTTATTTGAGAATTTCAAATTGACAACTTCAAATTGAAGTATAGCTAACAATTTGGAATTTTAGTTCTAAATTGTTTATTTGAGAATTTCAAATTGACAACTTTAAATTGAAGTATAGTTGACAATTTGAAACTATCAGTTCTAAATTGTTTATTTGAGAATTTCAAATTGACAACTTCAAATTGAAGTATAGTTAACAATTAGTAATTTTAGTTCTACATTGTTTATTTGAGAATTTCAAATTGACAACTTCAAATTAAAGTATAGTTAACAATTTGTAATTTTAGTTCTAAATTGTTCATTTGAGAATTTCAAATTGACAACTTCAAATTGAAGTATAGTTAACAATTTGGAATTTTAGTGCTAAATTATTTATAGAGAGAATTTCAAATTGACATCTTCAAATTGAAGTATAGTTAACAATTTGAAACTACCAGTTCTAAATTGTTTATTTGAGAATTTCAAATTGACAACTACAAATTGAAGTATAGTTAACAATTTGTAATTTTTAGTTCTAAATTGTTTATTTGAGAATTTCAAATTGACAACTTCAAATTGAAATATAGTTAACAATTTGTAATTTTTAGTTCTAAATTGTTTATTTGAGAATTCCAAATTGACAACTTCTAATTGAAGTATAGTTAACAATTTGAAACTATCAGTTCTAAATTTTTTATTTGAGAATTTCAAATTGACAACTTCAAATTAAAGTATAGTTAACAATTTGGAATTTTTAGTTCTAAATTGTTTATTTGAGAATTTCAAATTGACAACTTCAAATTGAAGTATAGTTAACAATTTGTAATTTTTAGTTCTAAATTGTTTATTTGAGAATTTCAAATTGACAACTTCAAATTGAAATATAGTTAACAATTTGAAACTATCAGTTCTAAATTGTTTATTTGAGAATTTTAAATTGACAACTTCAAATTGAAGTATAGTTAACAATTTGTAATTTTTAGTTTTAAATGGTTTATTTGAGAATTTCTAATTGACAACTTCAAATTGAAGTATAGTTAACAATTTGAAACTATCAGTTCAAAATTGTTTATTTGAGAATTTCAAATTGACAACTTCAAATTGAAGTATAGTTAACACTTTGTAATTTTTAGATCTAAATTGTTTATTTGAGAATTTCAAATTGACAACTTCAAATTGAAGTATAGTTAACAATTTGTAATTTTTAGTTCTACATTGTTTATTTGAGAATTTCAAATTGACAACTTCAAATTGAAGTATAGTTAACAATTTGTAATTTTTAGTTCTAAATTGTTTATTTGAGAACTTCAAATTGACAACTTCAAATTGAAGTATAGCTAACAATTTGGAATTTTAGTTCTAAATTGTTTATTTGAGAATTTCAAATTGACAACTTTAAATTGAAGTATAGTTGACAATTTGAAACTATCAGTTCTAAATTGTTTATTTGAAAATTTTAAATTGACAACTTCAAATTGAAGTATAGTTAACAATTTGTAATTTTTAGTTTTAAATGGTTTATTTGAGAATTTCTAATTGACAACTTCAAATTGAAGTATAGTTAACAATTTGAAACTATCAGTTCAAAATTGTTTATTTGAGAATTTCAAATTGACAACTTCAAATTGAAGTATAGTTGACAATTTGTAATTTTTAGTTCTAAATTGTTTATTTGAGAATTTCAAATTGACAACTTCAAATTGAAGTATAGTTAACAATTTGGAATTTTTAGTTCTAAATTTTTATTTGAGAATTTCAAATTGACAACTTCAAATTGAAGTATAGTTAACAATTTGTAATTTTTAGTTCTAAATTGTTTATTTGAGAATTTAAAATTGACAACTTCAAATTGAAGTATAGTTACCAATTTGTAATTTTTAGTTCTAAATTGTTTATTTGAGAATTTCAAATTGACAACTTCAAATTGAAGTATAGTTAACAATTTGGAATTTTTAGTGCTAAATTGTTTATTTGAGAATTTCAAATTGACAACTTCAGATTAAAGTATAGTTAACAATTTGGAATTTTTAGTGCTAAATTATTTATAAGAGAATTTCAAATTGTCATCTTCTAATTGAAGTATAGTTAATAATTTGAAACTATCAGTTCTAAATTGTTTATTTGAGAATTTCAAATTGACAACTACAAATTGAAGTATAGTTAACAATTTGTAATTTTTAGTTCTAAATTGTTTATTTGAGAATTTCAAATTGACAACTTCAAATTGAAATATAGTTAACAATTTGTAATTTTTAGTTCTAAATTGTTTATTTGAGAATTCCAAATTGACAACTTCAAATTGAAGTATAGTTAACAATTTGAAACTATCAGTTCTAAATTTTTTATTTGAGAATTTCAAATTGACAACTTCAAATTAAAGTATAGTTAACAATTTGGAATTTTTAGTTCTAAATTGTTTATTTGAGAATTTCAAATTGACAACTTCAAATTGAAGTATAGTTAACAATTTGAAACTATCAGTTCTAAATTGTTTATTTGAGAATCTTAAATTGACAACTTCAAATTGAAGTATAGTTAACAATTTGTAATTTTTAGTTTTAAATGGTTTATTTGAGAATTTCTAATTGACAACTTTAAATTGAAGTATAGTTAACAATTTGAAACTATCAGTTCAAAATTGTTTATTTGAGAATTTCAAATTGACAACTTCAAATTGAAGTATAGTTAACACTTTGTAATTTTTAGATCTAAATTGTTTATTTGAGAATTTCAAATTGACAACTTCAAATTGAAGTATAGTTAACAATTTGTAATTTTTAGTTCTACATTGTTTATTTGAGAATTTCAAATTGACAACTTCAAATTGAAGTATAGTTAACAATTTGTAATTTTTAGTTCTAAATTGTTTATTTGAGAATTTCAAATTGACAACTTCAAATTGAAGTATAGCTAACAATTTGGAATTTTTAGTTCTAAATTGTTTATTTGAGAATTTCAAATTGACAACTTTAAATTGAAGTATAGTTGACAATTTGAAACTATCAGTTCTAAATTGTTTATTTGAGAATTTCAAATTGACAACTTCAAATTGAAGTATAGTTAACAATTAGTAATTTTAGTTTTAAATTGTTTATTTGAGAATTTCAAATTAACAACTTCAAATTGAAGTATAGTTAACAATTTGTAATTTTAGTTCTAAATTGTTTATTTGAGAATTTCAAATTGACAACTTCAAATTGGAGTATAGTTAACGATTTGTAACTTTTAGTTCTAAATTGTTTCTTTGAGAATTTCAAATTGACAACTTCAAATTGAAGTATAGTTAACAATTTGGAATTTTTAGTTCTAAATGGTTTATTAGAGAATTTCTAATTGACAACTTCAAATTGAAATATAGTTAACAATTTGTAATTTTAGTTCTAAATTGTTTATTTGAGAATTTCAAATTGACAACTTCTAATTGAAGTATAGTTAATAATTTGAAACTATCAGTTCTAAATTTTTATTTGAGAATTTCAAATTGACAACTTCAAATTAAAGTATAGTTAACAATTTGGAATTTTTAGTTCTAAATTGTTTATTTGAGAATTTCAAATTGACAACTTCAAATTGAAGTATAGTTAACAATTTGTAATTTTTAGTTCTAAATTGTTTATTTGAGAATTTAAAATTGACAACTTCAAATTGAAATATAGTTAACAATTTGAAACTATCAGTTCTAAATTGTTTATTTGAGAATTTTAAATTGTCAACTTCAAATTGAAGTATAGTTAACAATTTGTAATTTTAAGTTTTAAATGGTTTATTTGAGAATTTCTAATTGACAACTTCTAATTGAAGTATAGTTAACAATTTGAAACTATTAGTTCAAAATTGTTTATTTGAGAATTTCAAATTGACAACTTCAAATTGAAGTATAGTTAACACTTTGTAATTTTAGATCTAAATTGTGTATTTGAGAATTTCAAATTGACAACTTCAAATTGAAGTATAGTTAACAATTTGTAATTTTTAGTTCTACATTGATTATTTGAGAATTTCTAATTGACAACTTCAAATTGAAGTATAGTTAACAATTTGTAATTTTAGTTCTAAATTGTTTATTTGAGAATTTCAAATTGACAACTTCAAATTGAAGTATAGCTAACAATTTGGAATTTTAGTTCTAAATTGTTTATTTGAGAATTTCAAATTGACAACTTTAAATTGAAGTATAGTTGACAATTTGAAACTATCAGTTCTAAATTGTTTATTTGAAAATTTTAAATTGACAACTTCAAATTGAAGTATACTTAACAATTTGTAATTTTTAGTTTTAAATGGTTTATTTGAGAATTATTATTGACAACTTCAAATTGAAGTATAGTTAACAATTTGAAACTATCAGTTCAAAATTGTTTATTTGAGAATTTCAAATTGACAACTTCAAATTGAAGTATAGTTGACAATTTGTAATTTTAGTTCTAAATTGTTTATTTGAGAATTTCAAATTGACAACTTCAAATTGAAGTATAGTTAACAATTTGGAATTTTTAGTTCTAAATTTTTATTTGAGAATTTCAAATTGACAACTTCAAATTGAAGTATAGTTAACAATTTGGAATTTTAGTTCTAAATTGTCTATTTGAGAATTTCAAATTGACAACTGCAAATTGAAGTATAGTTAACAATTTGTAATTTTACTTCTAAATTGTTTATTTGAGAATTTCAAATTGACAACTTCAAATTGAAGTATAGTTAACAATTTGGAATTTTTAGTTCTAAATTGTTTATTTGAGAATTTCAAATTGACAACTTCAAATTGAAGTATAGTTAACAATTTGGAAGTTTTAGTGCTAAATTGTTTATTTGAGAATTTCAAATTGACAACTTCAAATTGAAGTATAGTTAACAATTTGGAATTTTAGTGCTAAATTATTTATAAGAGAATTTCAAATTGACATCTTCTAATTGAAGTATAGTTAATAATTTGAAACTATCAGTTCTAAATTGTTTATTTGAGAATTTCAAATTGACAACTACAAATTGAAGTATAGTTAACAATTTGTAATTTTAGTTCTAAATTGTTTATTTGAGAATTTCAAATTGACAACTTCAAATTGAAATATAGTTAACAATTTGTAATTTTAGTTCTAAATTGTTTATTTGAGAATTTCAAATTGACAACTTCAAATTGAAGTATAGTTAATAATTTGAAACTATCAGTTCTAAATTTTTATTTGAGAATTTCAAATTGATAACTTCAAATTGAAGTATAGTTAACAATTTGGAATTTTTAGTTCTAAATTGTTTATTTGAGAATTTCAAATTGACAACTTCAAATTGAAATATAGTTAACAATTTGAAACTATCAGTTCTAAATTGTTTATTTGAGAATCTTAAATTGACAACTTCAAATTGAAGTATAGTTAACAATTTGTAATTTTTAGTTTTAAATGGTTTATTTGAGAATTTCTAATTGACAACTTTAAATTGAAGTATAGTTAACAATTTGAAACTATCAGTTCAAAATTGTTTATTTGAGAATTTCAAATTGACAACTTCAAATTGAAGTATAGTTAACACTTTGTAATTTTTAGATCTAAATTGTTTATTTGAGAATTTCAAATTGACAACTTCAAATTGAAGTATAGTTAACAATTTGTAATTTTTAGTTCTAAATTGTTTATTTGAGAATTTCAAATTGACAACTTCAAATTGAAGTATAGCTAACAATTTGGAATTTTTAGTTCTAAATTGTTTATTTGAGAATTTCAAATTGACAACTTCAAATTGAAGTATAGTTAACAATTTGTAATTTTTAGTTCTAAATTGTTTATTTGAGAATTTCAAATTGACAACTTCAAATTGAAGTATAGTTAACAATTTGTAATTTTTAGTTCTAAATTGTTTATTTGAGAATTTCAAATTGACAACTTCAAATTGAAGTATAGCTAACAATTTGGAATTTTTAGTTCTAAATTGTTTATTTGAGAATTTCAAATTGACAACTTCAAATTGAAGTATAGTTAACAATTTGTAATTTTTAGTTCTAAATTGTTTATTTGAGAATTTCAAATTGACAACTTTAAATTGCAGTATAGTTAACAATTTGTAATTTTTAGTTCTAAATTATTTATTTGAGAATTTCAAATTGACAACTTCAAATTGAAGTATAGTTAACAATTTGTAATTTTTTAGTTCAAAATTGTTTATTTGAGAATTTCAAATTGACAACTTCAAATTGAAATATAGTTAACAATTTGTAATTTTAGTTCTAAATTGTTTATTTGAGAATTTCAAATTGACAACTTCAAATTGAAGTATAGTTAACAATTTGGAATTTTTAGTTCTAAATGGTTTATTTGAGAATTTCAAATTGACAACTTCAAATTGAAGTATAGCTAACAATTTGGAATTTTAGTTCTAAATTGTTTATTTGAGAATTTCAAATTGACAACTTCAAATTGAAGTATAGTTAACACTTTGTAATTTTTAGATCTAAATTGTTTATTTGAGAATTTCAAATTGACAACTTCAAATTGAAGTATAGTTATCTATTTGTAATTTTTAGTTCTACATTGTTTATTTGAGAATTTCAAATTGACAACTTCAAATTGAAGTATAGTTAACAATTTGTAATTTTAGTTCTAAATTGTTTATTTGAGAATTTCAAATTGACAACTTTAAATTGCAGTATAGTTAACAATTTGTAATTTTTAGTTCTAAATTATTTATTTGAGAATTTCAAATTGACAACTTCAAATTGAAGTATAGTTAACAATTTGTAATTTTTAGTTCTAAATTGTTTATTTGAGCATTTCAAATTGAAAACTTCAAATTGAAGTACAGTTAACAATTTGTAATTTTAGTTCTAAATTGTTTATTTGAGAATTTCAAATTGACAACTTCAAATTGAAGTATAGTTAACAATTTGTAATTTTTAGTTCTAAATTGTTTATTTGAGAATTTCAAATTGACAACTTCAAATTGAAGTATAGCTAACAATTTGGAATTTTTAGTTTTAAATTGTTTATTTGAGAATTTCAAATTGACAACTTCAAATTGAAGTATAGTTAACAATTTGAAACTATCAGTTCTAAATTGTTTATTTGAGAATATCACATTGACAACTACAAATTGAAGTATAGTTAACAATTTGGAATTTTTAGTTCTAAATTGTTATTTGAGAATTTCAAATTGACAATTTCAAATTGAAATATAGTTAACAATTTGAAACTATCAGTTCTAAATTGTTTATTTGAGAATTTTAAATTGACAACTTCAAATTGAAGTATAGTTAACAATTTGTAATTTTTAGTTTTAAATGGTTTATTTGAGAATTTCTAATTGACAACTTCAAATTGAAGTATAGTTAACAATTTGAAACTATCAGTTCTAAATTGTTTATTTGAGAATTTCAAATTAAACAACTTCAAATTGAAATATAGTTAACAATTTGTAATTTTAGTTCTAAATTGTTTATTTGAGAAATTCAAATTGACAACTTCAAATTGAAGTATAGTTAACAATTTGGAATTTTTAGTCCTAAATTGTTTATTTGAGAATTTCAAATTGACAACTTCAAATTGAAGTATAGTTTTCAATTTGGAATTTTTAGTTCTAAATTGTTTATTTGAGAATTTCAAATTGACAACTTCAAATTGAAGTATAGTTAACACTTTGTAATTTTTAGATCTAAATTGTTTATTTGAGAATTTCAAATTGACAACTTCAAATTGAAGTATAGTTATCTATTTGTAATTTTAGTTCTACATTGTTTATTTGAGAATTTCAAATTGACAACTTCAAATTGAAGTATAGTTAACAATTTGTAATTTTAGTTCTAAATTGTTTATTTGAGAATTTCAAATTGACAACTTTAAATTGCAGTATAGTTAACAATTTGTAATTTTTAGTTCTAAATTATTTATTTGAGAATTTCAAATTGACAACTTCAAATTGAAGTATAGTTAACAATTTGTAATTTTAGTTCTAAATTGTTTATTTGAGAATTTCAAATTGACAACTTCAAATTGAAGTACAGTTAACAATTTGTAATTTTTAGATTTAAATTGTTTATTTGAAAATTTCAAATTGACAACTTCAAATTGAAGTATAGTTAACAATTTGTAATTTTAGTTCTAAATTGTTTATTTGAGAATTTCAAATTGACAACTTCAAATTGAAGTATAGCTAACAATTTGGAATTTTTAGTTCTAAATTGTTTATTTGAGAATTTCAAATTGACAACTTCAAATTGAAGTATAGTTAACAATTTGTAATTTTTAGTTCTAAATTGTTTATTTGAGAATTTCAAATTGAAAACTTCAAATTGAAGTATAGTTAACAATTTGGAATTTTTAGTTCTAAATTGTTTATTTGAGAATTTCAAATTGACAATTTCAAATTGAAATATAGTTAACAATTTGAAACTATCAGTTCTAAATTGTTTATTTGAGAATTTTAAATTGACAACTTCAAATTGAAGTATAGTTAACAATTTGTAATTTTTAGTTTTAAATGGTTTATTTGAGAATTTCTAATTGACAACTTCAAATTGAAGTATAGTTAACAATTTGAAACTATCAGTTCAAAATTGTTTATTTGAGAATTTCAAATTGACAACTTCAAATTGAAGTATAGTTAACAATTTGTAATTTTTAGTTCTAAATTGTTTATTTGAGAATTTCAAATTGACAACTTCAAATTGAAGTATAGTTAACAATTTGGAATTTTTAGTTCTAAATTGTTTATTTGAGAATTTCAAATTGACAACTTCAAATTGAAGTATAGTTAACAATTTGTAATTTTTAGTTCTAAATTGTTTATTTGAGAATTTCAAATTGACAACTTCAAATTGAAGTATAGTTAACAATTTGTAATTTTAGTTCTAAATTGTTTATTTGAGAATTTCAAATTGACAACTTCAAATTGAAGTATAGCTAACAATTTGGAATTTTTAGTTCTAAATTGTTTATTTGAGAATTTCAAATTGACAACTTCAAATTGAAGTATTGGAAACAATTTGTAATTTTAGTTCTAAATTGTTTATTTGAGAATTTCAAATTGACAACTTTAAATTGCAGTATAGTTAACAATTTGTAATTTTTAGTTCTAAATTATTTATTTGAGAATTTCAAATTGACAACTTCAAATTGAAGTATAGTTAACAATTTGTAATTTTTAGTTCTAAATTGTTTATTTGAGAATTTCAAATTGACAACTTCAAATTGAAGTATAGTTAACAATTTGTAAATTTAGTTCTAAATTGTTTATTTAAGAATTTCAAATTGACAACTTCAAATTGAAGTATAGTTAACAATTTGTAATTTTTAGTTCTAAATTGTTTATTTGAGAATTTCAAATTGACAACTTGAAATTGAAGTATAGTTAACAATTTGGAATTTTTAGTTTTAAATTGTTTATTTGAAAATTTCAAATTAACAACTTCAAATTGAAGTATAGTTAACAATTTGTAATTTTTAGTTCTAAATTGTTTATTTGAGAATTTCAAATTGACAACTTCAAATTGAAGTATAGTTAACAATTTGTAATTTTTAGTTCTAAATTGTTTATTTGAGAATTTCAAATTGACAACTTCAAATTGAAGTATAGTTAACAATTTGAAACTATCAGTTCTAAATTGTTTATTTGAGAATTTCAAATTGACAACTTCAAATTGAAGTATAGTTAACAATTTGGAATTTTTTGTTCTAAATTGTTTATTTGAGAATTTCAAATTGACAACTTCAAATTGAAGTATAGCTAACAATTTGGAATTTTTAGTTCTAAATTGTTTATTTGAGAATTTCAAATTGACAACTTCAAATTGAAGTATAGTTAACAATTTGTAATTTTTAGTTCTAAATTGTTTATTTGAGAATTTCAAATTGACAACTTTAAATTGCAGTATAGTTAACAATTTGTAATTTTTAGTTCTAAATTATTTATTATGCGCGATACGGTCCTGCATGATGTTTACGTGCGGAAAGTGTGGCAATAATATAACGAGATACGAAGATAGCATTCGATGCAAAATGAAATGCAAAAAGTGCTATCATATAAAGTGCATCGGAATGTCTCTGGACACATGGAGTGAACTCGTTAGAGAAGGAAATGAGGAAAAGTGGTACTGTGGCGAGTGCACAGAGACAAACATAACCTCAAACACAGAAAAAGACCAACAATCTAATCAAGGAATTCAAGACAAATTACTCGCTCTAGATCTACAAAATCAAACACCGACAGATACATTGAACCAACAAAATGAAACACCCCCAAGTGATAATGTGGAAAAGCCACAGGAGAAAGAACTTGAGTGGCAAAGACCAAACCCAAGGAAACATAAACGCAACTCCCCTGAGATTGCAACTAGAAGTGTTCGACAAAAAAGAATTACTGAATTCGGAGCAATGCATCAAAAAACAATTGATACTAATAATAGATTCCTACCATTAGTAGACACGGAAATTGAAGAAGTCGTGCGTAACGAACCCAAAATTGCAAAACCACCACCAATATTCGTCCCGTATATCCAGGACATCCGACCATTAGAAGGAATTCTGAATGAAGCTGCTGGAAAAGGATTTATACTGAAAATTGTAGGCAGAGACAATATTAAAATCCAACCGGAAAATAGCGAAAATTATACAAAATATTAAAAGCCCTGAACCAAAAGAAAGTTGAGAACCACACCTTTCAATTAAAGGAAGAAAGAAATTTCAGAGTGGTTGTCAAAGGAATACACTTCTCGACTGTTTTGGATGATATTAGTGGGGAGATCGAGGCTCATGGATATAAAGTCGCAAGAATCACAAATATGCTACAAAGAGTTACAAAAAATCCCTTATCGATGCACCTAATCGAACTGAAACCTAACGAAAACAACCAAAACATCTACAACATTACCCGACTGTTAAATACGGTAGTTGTAATTGATCCACCTCATCAGAAACGTGAAGTGGTGCAGTGCACCAGATGTCAGCGATACGGTCACACTAAAACATACTGCTCGAGACAGCCCAGATGTGTGAAGTGCGGCAGCAATCACTGGACCAAAGACTGCACAACTGAAAAACAAAACAAAAACGCTGTCTGCGCTTTATGCGAAGGTAATCATACAGCCAATTACAGAGGTTGCTCTGTATATAAAGAAATACAGGAACGAAAGTTTCCTTCCCTGAGAGATAAACAACTACCACCTCAACAAAATAGAGTGCCCAGCCCAACTCCCCCAACGCGTAATAACACTAACTTTCCTCCACTTAGGTTTAGCCAGTCACAAACACAGAGGCAATCAAAAGCGAACCCTCCACAACAACCAACTTACTCTGCAAGCAGCAACTCAAATTATTCCAATGCAGTGAGAAATAATGAACAACATAATCAAAACTTTGAAAACGACCCGCGAAAGCAAAGCAAAACGCAATATTAGTAATGTTAACCAAAATGATGGAACGTATGGATGAAAACATGAAAAGAATCGACAAATTAATTGATCTCTTAATTAACATCATGAATAGAAGTCACTAATGCATACACCAATTAAAATAGTAATATGGAACGCTAACGGCTTGTCTCAACACGGACAAGAGTTTAAAACCTTTTTACAAAACCATGACATTGACATAGCCCTTATCTCTGAGACACATTTTACTAATCGAAGCTTTATAAAGATTCCAAAGTATTCAATTTACCATACACAACATCCGGACGGGACTGCCCATGGGGGTACTGCAATCATTGTGAAATCTGCAATTAAGCACTTCGAGATTGAAAAATTTCAAGAACGTCACCTGCAAGCCACAAGTACTACAATCGAAACCTGGATCGGTCCTATAACATTCTCCGCAGTTTACTGTCCTCCAAAACATAATATTAAGGAAGACCAATTTCTTAGCTTTTTTAAAACTCTCGGAAGCCGATTTGTTTCTGGAGGAGACTATAATGCAAAGCACCAGCAATGGGGTTCAAGGTTGGCAAATCCTAGAGGCAGAGAACTACTAAAAACCATATCCAAAAACAACTATGGACATATATCGACGGGCCAACCTACATACTGGCCCACTGACAGAAACAAATTACCGGATGTTATTGATTTTTGCGTCATAAAAGGTATCTCGACAAACTACCTGCATGCTCAGTCTTGTCTGGATTTATCATCGGATCATTCACCGATCCTGTTAACACTACACTCGAAAGTACTCCAAAAGCAAAGTCCACCATATTTGTATAACAGCCACACCGACTGGAATAATTTTAGACTGCTGATAAATCAAAACATCAACACACAACTGCCACTCAAAACCGAGTTTGATTTAATCGAAGCAGTGGAACACCTAAACTGTACTATCCAGGACGCGGCTTGGAATTCAACTCCTACTCTGAATTACCTAGAAAAACAAAACAAACAACTCCCCCAAAATATAAAGATGGCAATTGCGAGAAGAGGAAACTCAGAAGAACCTGGCAGAACACGAGACATCCAAATGATAAAGGTAGACTAAACCAAGCAACAAGGGCTCTAAAAAACATGCTACAAAATAGTAAAAACCAGGCACTCCAGGATTATCTAAAAAGTCTTACACCCACAGAAGCTACTGAATTCTCGCTGTGGAAGGCAACAAAAAAGTTGAAAAAAGTTTATGCACCTGTCCCCCCAATACGAAAATCAAACGGAAGTTGGGCAAGAAGTGATCGGGAAAAAGCCGACACCTTTGCAGAACATCTAGCCAACGTATTTAAACCATTTCCAGCGGAAAATGCAGAAACAGAGGAGGAAATTACAAAACTATTGGAAGCACCACATCAACAAGACCTCCCAATTATTAAGCCTATTAAAATTAAAGAGGTAACCTCCATAATTAAGAAAAGTAATCCCAAGAAATCACCAGGATACGAACTTATTACTGGTAAAGTATTACAGCAGCTACCCGAGAAGGGTGTGAGAATGATAACATTCCTGTTTAATGCAATCCTTCGATTGAAAATTGTTCCCCCGCAATGGAAGGTGGCACAAGTGATTCTTATTCAAAAGTCAGGAAAACCACCAGAACAAGTAACATCTTATCGTCCCATTAGCCTTCTGCCACTTCTTTCAAAGGTCTTCGAGAAGCTTCTTTTGAAACGATTACAGCCACATCTGTTGAAGAATAACGTGATACCGGAACATCAGTTTGGTTTCAGGAGGCAACATGGTACCATAGAGCAGGTGCATCGTGTCGTTAACACTATAAACCAAGATCTGGAAAAGAAAAGATTTTGCACTATTGCCTTTTTGGATATTACTCAGGCATTCGATAAGGTGTGGCATCCCGGACTTCTGTATAAAATAAAAACAAACTTACCACTTCCACACTACGAAATCCTAAAATCATACCTCTCTGATAGAATGTTTCAGGTGAAATTTCAGGACGAGTTATCTAAATTTTATTCAATTCAATCCGGTGTGCCTCAGGGTAGTGTTCTAGGTCCAATATTATATCTTCTGTTTACGGCAGACTTACCAACTACTACCAAGACAAACGTTGCAACGTATGCGGACGACACCGCTATTATGGCATCACATCCTGATCCAGCTGTGGCTGCAAATTACTTACAAGCACATCTTTTACAAATCCAAGACTGGCTAAAGAGATGGCGCATACGAGCGAATGAAACCAAATCTGTACAGGTCACGTATACCATGAAAAGAGACACCTGTCCACCTGTGACTCTAAATGGACAACTGCTGCCTCAAGCCGATGTGGCTAGGTACCTTGGAATGCACTTGGACAGAAGACTCACTTGGAAACATCACATCTGGTCAAAGAGAAAACAATTGGGTCTAACACTCAGGAATATGTACTGGATGATCGGTCCTCAATCACAGCTAACCCTGGAAAGTAAGACGTTATTATATAAGGCTATACTGAGGCCCATATGGTCGTATGGAATCCAGCTGTGGGCACGGCAAGTAACTCTAACTTGGAGATACTGCAGAGATACCAGTCTAAGGTCCTAAGGATTATTGTTAATGCCCCTTGGTATATACCAAACGACGTGATCCACAAAGATCTAGAAGTCAACACTATTAAAAACCAAATAATGAAATTTAGCGAAAAATACCAATCAAGACTAAGTGTACACCCTAATAGTTTGGCATCGAGTCTCCTCGACGATGGGGACTACACACGAAGATTAAAAAGATTCCAGCCACTGGACCTAACCCAACGATTTGATTAATGTTAACAATATGTATAAGGGAAAGGGGAGAAATACTATTGAGTTTTTCTTATCATGTTAGTTTATATTAAATCATTTACTGAATGTTTTAATGTAACAGATTGTAAATAATAAACGGAGTTAAAAAAAAAACAAAAAAATTATTTATTTGAGAATTTCAAATTGACAACTTCAAATTGAAGTATAGTTAACAATTTGTAATTTTTAGTTCTAAATTGTTTATTTGAGAATTTCAAATTGACAACTTCAAATTGAAGTATAGTTAACAATTTGTAATTTTTAGTTCTAAATTGTTTATTTGAGAATTTCAAATTGACAACTTGAAATTGAAGTATAGTTCCCAAATTTTGGGAAATTTTTTAGTTTTAAATTGTTTATTTGAGAATTTTAAATTAACAACTTCAAATTGAAGTATAGTTAACAATTTGTAATTTTTAGTTTTAAATTGTTTATTTGAGAATTTCAAATTGACAACTTTAAATTGGAGTATAGTTAACGATTTGTAATTTTTAGTTCTAAATTGTTTATTTGAGAATTTCAAATTGACAACTTCAAATTGAAGTATAGTTAACAATTTGGAATTTTTAGTTTTAAATGGTTTATTTGAGAATTTCTAATTGACAACTTCAAATTGAAGTATAGTTAACAATTTGAAACTATCAGTTCAAAATTGTTTATTTGAGAATTTCAAATTGACAACTTCAAATTGAAGTATAGTTAACAATTTGTAATTTTTAGTTCTAAATTGTTTATTTGAGAATTTCAAATTGACAACTTCAAATTGAAGTATAGTTAACAATTTGTAATTTTTAGTTCTAAATTGTTTATTTGAGAATTTCAAATTGACAACTACAAATTGAAGTATAGTTAACAATTTGAAACTATCAGTTCTAAATTGTTTATTTGAGAATTTCAAATTGACAACTTCAAATTGAAGTATAGTTAACAATTTGGAATTTTTAGTTCTAAATTGTTTATTTGAGAATTTCAAATTGACAACTTGAAATTGAAGTATAGTTAACAATTTGGAATTTTTAGTTTTAAATTGTTTATTTGAAAATTTCAAATTAACAACTTCAAATTGAAGTATAGTTAACAATTTGTAATTTTTAGTTCTAAATTGTTTATTTGAGAATTTCAAATTGACAACTTCAAATTGAAGTATAGTTAACAATTTGTAATTTTTAGTTCTAAATTGTTTATTTGAGAATTTCAAATTGACAACTTGAAATTGAAGTATAGTTAACAATTTGGAATTTTTAGTTTTAAATTGTTTATTTGAAAATTTCAAATTAACAACTTCAAATTGAAGTATAGTTAACAATTTGTAATTTTTAGTTCTAAATTGTTTATTTGAGAATTTCAAATTGACAACTTCAAATTGGAGTATAGTTAACGATTTGTAATTTTTAGTTCTAAGTTGTTTATTTGAGAATTTCAAATTGACAACTTCAAATTGAAGTATAGTTAACAATTTGGAATTTTTAGTTCTAAATTGTTTATTTGAGAATTTCAAATTGACAACTTCAAATTGAAGTATAGTTAACAATTTGAAACTATCAGTTCTAAATTGTTTATTTGAGAATTTCAAATTGACAACTTCAAATTGAAGTATAGTTAACAATTTGGAATTTTAGTTCTAAATTGTTTATTTGAGAATTTCAAATTGACAACTTGAAATTGAAGTATAGTTAACAATTTGGAATTTTAGTTTTAAATTGTTTATTTGAGAATTTCAAATTACAACTTCAAATTGAAGTATAGTTAACAATTTGGAATTTTTAGTTCTAAATTGTTTATTTGAGAATTTCAAATTGACAACTTCAAATTGAAGTATAGTTAACAATTTGTAATTTTTAGTTCTAAATTGTTTATTTGAGAATTTCAAATTGACAACTTGAAATTGAAGTATAGTTAACAATTTGGAATTTTTAGTTTTAAATTGTTTATTTGAAAATTTCAAATTAACAACTTCAAATTGAAGTATAGTTAACAATTTGTAATTTTTAGTTCTAAATTGTTTATTTGAGAATTTCAAATTGACAACTTCAAATTGGAGTATAGTTAACGATTTGTAATTTTTAGTTCTAAATTGTTTATTTGAGAATTTCAAATTGACAACTTCAAATTGAAGTATAGTTAACAATTTGGAATTTTTAGTTTTAAATGGTCTATTTGAGAATTTCAAATTGATAACTTGAAATTGAAGTATAGTTAACAATTTTAAACTATCAGTTCAAAATTGTTTATTTGAGAATTTCAAATGACAACTTCAAATTGAAGTATAGTTAACAATTTGTAATTTTAGTTCTAAATTTAGTATTTGAGAATTTCAAATTGACAACTTCAAATTGCAGTATAGTTAACAATTTGTAATTTTAGTTCTAAATTATTTATTTGAGAATTTCAAATTGACAACTTCAAATTGAAGTATAGTTAACAATTTGTAATTTTAGTTCTAAATTGTTTATTTGAGAATTTCAAATTGACAACTACAAATTGAAGTATAGTTAACAATTTGAAACTATCAGTTCTAAATTGTTTATTTGAGAATTTTAAATTGACAACTCAATTTAAAATATAGTTAACAATTTGCAACTATCAGTTCTAAATTGTTTATTTGAGAATTTTAAATTGACAACTTCAAATTGAAGTATAGTTAACAATTTGTAAGTTTTAGTTTTAAATGGTTTATTTGAGAATTTCTAATTGACAACTTCATATTGAAGTATAGTTAACAATTTGTAACAATCAGTTCAAAATTGTTTATTTGAGAATTTCAAATTGACAACTTCAAATTGAAGTATAGTTAACAATTTGTAATTTTAGTTCTAAATTGTTTATTTGAGAATTTCAAATTGACAACATCAAATTGAAGTATAGTTCACAATTTGGAATTTTAGTTCTAAATTGTTTATTTGAGAATTTCAAATTGACAACTTCAAATTGAAGTATAGTTAACAATTTGTAATTATTAGTTCTAAATTGTTTATTTGAGAATTTCAAATTGACAACTTCAAATTGAAGTATAGTTAACAATTTGAATTTTAGTTCTAAATTGTTTATTTGAGAATTTCAAATTGACAACTTCAAATTGAAGTATAGTTAACAATTTGTAATTTTAGTTCTAAATTGTTTATTTGAGAATTTCAAATTGACAACTTCAAATTGAGTATAGTTAACAATTTGTAATTTTTAGTTCTAAATTGTTTATTTGAGAATTTCAAATTGACAACTTCAAATTGAAGTATAGTTAACAATTTGAATTTTAGTATTAAATTGTTTATTTGAGAATTTCAAATTGACAACTTGAAATTGAAGTATAGTTAACAATTTGGAATTTTTAGTTTTAAATTGTTTATTTGAGAATTTCAAATTAACAACTTCAAATTGAAGTATAGTTAACAATTTGTAATTTTTAGTTCTAAATTGTTTATTTGAGAATTTCAAATTGACAACTTCAAATTGAAGTATAGTTAATGATTTGTAATTTTTAGTTCTAAATTGTGTATTTGAGAATTTCAAATTGACAACTTCAAATTGAAGTATAGTTAACAATTTGGAATTTTTAGTTCTAAATTGTTTATTTGAGAATTTCAAATTGACAACTTCAAATTGAAATATAGTTAACAATTTGAAACTATCAGTTCTAAATTGTTTATTTGAGAATTTTAAATTGACAACTTCAAATTGAAGTATAGTTAACAATTTGTAATTTTTAGTTTTAAATGGTTTATTTGAGAATTTCTAATTGACAACTTCAAATTGAAGTATAGTTAACAATTTGAAACTATCAGTTCAAAATTGTTTATTTGAGAATTTCAAATTGACAACTTCAAATTGAAGTATAGTTAACAATTTGTAATTTTAGTTCTAAATTGTTTATTTGAGAATTTCAAATTGACAACTTCAAATTGAAGTATAGTTAACAATTTGTAATTTTTAGTTCTAAATTGTTTATTTGAGAATTTCAAATTGACAACTCCAAATTGAAATATAGTTAACAATTTGTAATTTTAGTTCTAAATTGTTTATTTGAGAATTTCAAATTGACAACTTCAAATTGCAGTATAGTTAACAATTTGAAATTTTTTAGTTCTAAATTATTTATTTGAGAATTTCAAATTGACAACTTCAAATTGAAGTATAGTTAACAATTTGTAATTTTTAGTTCTAAATTGTTTATTTGAGAATTTCAAATTGACAACTTCAAATTGAAGTATAGTTAACAATTTGAAACTATCAGTTCTAAATTGTTTATTTGAGAATTTCAAATTGACAACTTCAAATAGAAGTATAGTTAACAATTTGGAATTTTTAGTTCTAAATTGTTTATTTGAGAATTTCAAATTGACAACTTCAAATTGAAGTATAGTTAACAATTTGAAACTATCAGTTCTAAATTGGTTATTTGAGAATTTCAAATTGACAACTTCAAATTGAAGTATAGTTAACAATTTGTAATTTTAGTTCTAAATTGTTTATTTGAGAATTTCAAATTGACAACTACAAATTGAAGTATAGTTAACAATTTGAAACTATCAGTTCTAAATTGTTTATTTGAGAATTTTAAATTGACAACTCAATTTAAAATATAGTTAACAATTTGAAACTATCAGTTCTAAATTGTTTATTTGAGAATTTTAAATTGACAACTTCAAATTGAAGTATAGTTAACAATTTGTAAGTTTTAGTTTTAAATGGTTTATTTGAGAATTTCTAATTGACAACTTCATATTGAAGTATAGTTAACAATTTGTAACAATCAGTTCAAAATTGTTTATTTGAGAATTTCAAATTGACAACTTCAAATTGAAGTATAGTTAAGAATTTGAAATTTTTTAGTTCTAAATTGTTTATTTGAGAATTTCAAATTGACAACATCAAATTGAAGTATAGTTCACAATTTGGAATTTTAGTTCTAAATTGTTTATTTGAGAATTTCAAATTGACAACTTCAAATTGAAGTATAGTTAACAATTTGTAATTTTTAGTTTTAAATTATTTATTTGAGAATTTCAAATTGACAACTTCAAATTGAAGTATAGTTAACAATTTGTAATTTTTAGTTCTAAATTGTTTATTTGAGAATTTCAAATTGACAACTTCAAATTGAAGTATAGTTAACAATTTGAAACTATCAGTTCTAAATTGTTTATTTGAAAATTTCAAATTGACAACTTCAAATTGAAGTATAGTTAACAATTTGGAATTTTTAGTGCTAAATTGTTTATTTGAGAATTTCAAATTGACAACTTCAAATTGAAGTATAGTTAACAATTTGTAATTTTTAGTTCTAAATTGTTTATTTGAGAATTTCAAATTGACAACTTTAAATTGCAGTATAGTTAACAATTTGTAATTTTTAGTTCTAAATTATTTATTTTAGAATTTCAAATTGACAACTTCAAATTGAAGTATAGTTAACAATTTGTAATTTTTAGTTCTAAATTGTTTATTTGAGAATTTGAAATTGACTACTTCAAATTGAAGTATAGTTAACAATTTGTAATTTTTAGTTCTAAATTGTTTATTTGAGAATTTCAAATTGACAACTTCAAATTGAAGTATAGTTAACAATTTGAAACTATCAGTTCTAAATTGTTTATTTGAAAATTTCAAATTGACAACTTCAAATTGAAGTATAGTTAACAATTTGGAATTTTAGTGCTAAATTGTTTATTTGAGAATTTCAAATTGTTAACTTCAAATTGAAGTATAGTTAACAATTTGTAATTTTAGTTCTAAATTGTTTATTTGAGAATTTCAAATTGACAACTACAAATTGAAGTATAGTTAACAATTTGAAACTATCAGTTCTAAATTGTTTATTTGAGAATTTTAAATTGACAACTCCAATTTAAAATATAGTTAACAATTTGAAACTATCAGTTCTAAATTGTTTATTTGAGAATTTTAAATTGACAACTTCAAATAGAAGTATAGTTAACAATTTGGAATTTTAGTTCTAAATTGTTTATTTGAGAATTTCAAATTGACAACTTCAAATTGAAGTATAGTTAACATTTTGTAATTTTAGTTCTAAATTGTTTATTTGAGAATTTCTAATTGAAAACTTCAAATTGAAGTATAGTTAACAATTTGTAAGTTTTAGTTTTAAATGGTTTATTTGAGAATTTCTAATTGACAACTTCATATTGAAGTATAGTTAACAATTTGTAACAATCAGTTCAAAATTGTTTATTTGAGAATTTCAAATTGACAACTTCAAATTGAAGTATAGTTAACAATTTGTAAGTTTTAGTTTTAAATGGTTTATTTGAGAATTTCTAATTGACAACTTCATATTGAAGTATAGTTAACAATTTGTAACAATCAGTTCAAAATTGTTTATTTGAGAATTTCAAATTGACAACTTCAAATTGAAGTATAGTTAACAATTTGTAATTTTAGTTCTAAATTGTTTATTTGAGAATTTCAAATTGACAACTTCAAATTGAAGTATAGTTAACAATTTGGAATTTTTAGTTCTAAATTGTTTATTTGAGAATTTCAAATTGACAACTTCAAATTGAAGTATAGTTAACAATTTGTAATTTTTAGTTTTAAATTATTTATTTGAGAATTTCAAATTGACAACTTCAAATTGAAGTATAGTTAACAATTTGTAATTTTTAGTTCTAAATTGTTTATTTGAGAATTTCAAATTGACAACTTCAAATTGAAGTATAGTTAACAATTTGAAACTATCAGTTCTAAATTGTTTATTTGAGAATTTCAAATTGACAACTTCAAATTGAAGTATAGTTAACAATTTGGAATTTTTAGTGCTAAATTGTTTATTTGAGAATTTCAAATTGACAACTTCAAATTGAAGTATAGTTAACAATTTGTAATTTTTAGTTCTAAATTATTTATTTTAGAATTTCAAATTGACAACTTCAAATTGAAGTATAGTTAACAATTTGTAATTTTTAGTTCTAAATTGTTTATTTGAGAATTTGAAATTGACTACTTCAAATTGAAGTATAGTTAACAATTTGTAATTTTTAGTTTTAAATTGTTTATTTGAGAATTTCAAATTGCCAACTTGAAATTGAAGTATAGTTAACAATTTGGAATTTTTAGTTTTAAATTGTTTATTTGAGAATTTCAAATTAACAACTTCAAATTGAAGTATAGTTAACAATTTGTAATTTTTAGTTCTAAATTGTTTATTTGAGAATTTCAAATTGACAACTTCAAATTGAAGTATAGTTAATGATTTGTAATTTTTAGTTCTAAATTGTGTATTTGAGAATTTCAAATTGACAACTTCAAATTGAAGTATAGTTAACAATTTGAAACTATCAGTTCTAAATTGGTTATTTGAGAATTTCAAATTGACAACTTCAAATTGAAGTATAGTTAACAATTTGAAATTTTTTAGTTCTAAATTGTTTATTTGAAAATTTCAAATTAACAACTTCAAATTGAAGTATAGTTAACAATTTGTAATTTTAGTTCTAAATTGTTTATTTGAGAATTTCAAATTGACAACTTCAAATTGAAGTATAGTTAACAATTTGTAATTTTAGTTCTAAGTTGTTTATTTGAGAATTTCAAATTGACAACTTCAAATTGAAGTATAGTTAACAATTTGGAATTTTTAGTTCTAAATTGTTTATTTGAGAATTTCAAATTGACAACTTCAAATTGAAGTATAGTTAACAATTTTAAATTTTTAGTTCTAAATTGTTTATTTGAGAATTTCAAATTGATAACTTCAAATTGGAGTATAGTAAACAATTTGAAACTATCAGTTCTATATTGTTTATTTGAGAATTTCAAATTTACAACTTCAAACTGAAGTATAGTTAACAATTTGTAATTTTTAGTTCTAAATTGTTTATTTGAGAATTTCAAATTGACAACTTCAAATTGAAGTATAGTTAACAATTTGAAACCATCAGTTCTAAATTGTTTATTTGAGAATTTCATTGACAACTTCAAATTGAAGTATAGTTAACAATTTGGAATTTTTAGTTCTAAATTGTTTATTTCAGAATTTCAAATTGACAACTTCAAATTGATGTATAGTTAACAATTTGTAATTTTAGTTCTAAATTGTTTATTTGAGAATTTCAAAGTGACAACTTCAAATTGAAGTATAGTTAACAATTTGGAATTTTAGTTCTAAATTGTTTATTTGAGAATTTCAAATTGACAACTTCAAATTGAAGTATAGTTAACAATTTGAAACTATCAGTTCTAAATTGTTTATTTGAGAATTTCAAATTGACAACTTCAAATTGCAGTATAGTTAACAATTTGTAATTATTAGTTCTAAATTATTTATTTTAGAATTTCAAATTGACAGCTTCAAATTGAAGTATAGTTAACAATTTGTAATTTTAGTTCTACATTGTTTATTTGAGAATTTCAAATTGAAAACTTCAAGTTGAAGTATAGTTAACAATTTGAAACTATCACTTCTAAATTGTTTATTTGAGAATTTCAAATTAACAACTTCAAATTGATGTATAGTTAACAATTTGAATTTTTGTTCTAAATTGTTTATTTGAGATATTCAAATTGACAACTTCAAATTGAAGTATAGTTAACAATTTGAAATTTTAGTATTAAATTGTTTATTTGAGAATTTCAAATTGCCAACTTGAAATTGAAGTATAGTTAACAATTTGTAATTTTTAGTTCTACATTGTTTATTTGAGAATTTCAAATTGACAACTTCAAATTGAAGTATAGTTAACAATTTGTAATTTTTAGTTCTAAATTGTTTATTTCAGAATTTCAAATTGACAACTTCAAATTAAAGTATAGTTAACAATTTGTAATTTTAGTTCTAAATTGTTTATTTCAGAATTTCAAATTGACAACTTCAAATTGAAGTAATAGTTAACAATTTGAAATTTTTAGTTCTAAATTGTTTATTTTAGAATTTCAAATTGACAACTTCAAATTGAAGTATAGTTAACAATTTGAAACTATAGTTCTAAATTGTTTATTTGAGAATTTTAAATTGACAACTTCAAATTGCAGTATAGTTAACAATTTGTAATTATTAGTTCTAAATTATTTATTTTAGAATTTCAAATTGACAGCTTCAAATTGAAGTATAGTTAACAATTTGTAATTTTTAGTTCTACATTGTTTATTTGAGAATTTCAAATTGACAACTTCAAATTGATGTATAGTTAACAATTTGAAACTATCAGTTCTAAATTGTTTATGTGAGAATTTCAAATTAACAACTTCAAATTGATGTATAGTTAACAATTTGAATTTTAGTTCTAAATTGTTTATTTGAGATATTCAAATTGACAACTTCAAATTGAAGTATAGTTAACAATTTGAAATTTTTAGTTCTAAATTGTTTATTTCAGAATTTCAAATTGACAACTTCAAATTAAAGTATAGTTAACAATTTGGAATTTTTAGTTCTAAATTGTTTATTTCAGAATTTCAAATTGACAACTTCAAATTAAAGTATAGTTAACAATTTGGAATTTTAGTTCTAAATTGTTTATTTCAGAATTTCAAAGTGACAACTTCAAATTGAAGTATAGTTAACAATTTGAAACTATCAGTTCTAAATTGTTTATTTGAGAATTTTAAATTGACAACTTCAAATTGCAGTATAGTTAACAATTTGTAATTATTAGTTCTAAATTATTTATTTTAAAATTTCAAATTGACAGCTTCAAATTGAAGTATAGTTAACAATTTGTAATTTTTAGTTCTACATTGTTTATTTGAGAATTTCAAATTGAAAACTTCAAGTTGAAGTATAGTTAACAATTTGAAACTATCAGTTCTAAATTGTTTATTTGAGAATTTCAAATTAACAACTTCAAATTGATGTATAGTTAATAATTTGAATTTTTGTTCTAAATTGTTTATTTGAGATATTCAAATTGACAACTTCAAATTGAAGTATAGTTAACAATTTGTAATTTTAGTTCTAAATTGTTTATTTGAGAATTTAGAATTGACAACTTCAAATTGAAGTATAGTTAACAATTTGAAACCATCAGTTCTAAATTGTTTATTTGAGAATTTCATATTGACAACTTCAAATTGAAGTATAGTTAACAATTTGGAATTTTAGTTCTAAATTGTTTATTTCAGAATTTCAAATTGATAACTTCAAATTGAAGTATAGTTAACAATTTGTAATTTTAGTTCTAAATTGTTTATTTGAGAATTTCAAATTGACAACTTCAAATTGAAGTATAGTTAACAATTTGTAATTTTTAGTTCTACATTGTTTATTTGAGAATTTCAAATTGAAAACTTCAAGTTGAAGTATAGTTAACAATTTGAAACTATCACTTCTAAATTGTTTATTTGAGAATTTCAAATTAACAACTTCAAATTGATGTATAGTTAACAATTTGAATTTTTGTTCTAAATTGTTTATTTGAGATATTCAAATTGACAACTTCAAATTGAAGTATAGTTAACAATTTGAAATTTTAGTTCTAAATTGTTTATTTGAGAATTTCAAATTGACAACTTCAAATTGAAGTATAGTTAACAATTTGAAACTATCAGTTCTAAATTGTTTATTTGAGAATTTCAAATTGACAACTTCAAATTGCAGTATAGTTAACAATTTGTAATTATTAGTTCTAAATTATTTATTTTAGAATTTCAAATTGACAACTTCAAATTGAAGTATAGTTAACAATTTGTAATTTTAGTTCTAAATTGTTTATTTGAGAATTTAGAATTGACAACTTCAAATTGAAGTATAGTTAACAATTTGTAATTTTAGTTCTAAATTGTTTATTTCAGAATTTCAAATTGACAACTTCAAATTAAAGTATAGTTAACAATTTGTAATTTTAGTTCTAAATTGTTTATTTCAGAATTTCAAATTGACAACTTCAAATTAAAGTATAGTTAACAATTTGGAATTTTTAGTTCTAAATTGTTTATTTTAGAATTTCAAATTGACAACTTCAAATTGAAGTATAGTTAACAATTTGAAATTTTTAGTTCTAAATTGTTTATTTGAGAATTTCAAATTGACAACTTCAAATTGAAGTATAGTTAACAATTTGAAACTATCAGTTCTAAATTGTTTATTTGAGAATTTCAAATTGACAACTTCAAATTGCAGTATAGTTAACAATTTGTAATTATTAGTTCTAAATTATTTATTTTAGAATTTCAAATTGACAGCTTCAAATTGAAGTATAGTTAACAATTTGTAATTTTAGTTCTACATTGTTTATTTGAGAATTTCAAATTGAAAACTTCAAGTTGAAGTATAGTTAACAATTTGAAACTATCACTTCTAAATTGTTTATTTGAGAATTTCAAATTAACAACTTCAAATTGATGTATAGTTAACAATTTGAATTTTTGTTCTAAATTGTTTATTTGAGATATTCAAATTGACAACTTCAAATTGAAGTATAGTTAACAATTTGAAATTTTAGTTCTAAATTGTTTATTTGAGAATTTCAAATTGACAACTTCAAATTGAAGTATAGTTAACAATTTGAAACTATCAGTTCTAAATTGTTTATTTGAGAATTTCAAATTGACAACTTCAAATTAAAGTATAGTTAACAATTTGGAATTTTTAGTTCTAAATTGTTTATTTGAAAATTTCAAATTGACAACTTCAAATTGAAGTATAGTTACGAATTTGTAATTTTTAGTTCTAAATTGTTTATTTGAGAATTTCAAATTGACAACTTCAAATTGAAGTATAGTTAACAATTTGTAATTTTTAGTTCTAAATTGTTTATTTGAGAATTTCAAATTGACAACTTCAAATTGAAGTATAGTTAACAATTTGGAATTTTTAGTTCTAAATTGTTTATTTGAGAATTTCAAATTGACAACTTCAAATTGAAGTATAGTTAACAATTTAAAATTTTTTAGTTCTAAATTGTTTATTTGAGAATTTCAAATTGACAACTTCAAATTGAAGTATAGTTAACAATTTGTAATTTTTATTTCTAAATTGTTTATTTGAGAATTTCAAATTGACAACTTCAAATTGAAGTATAGTTAACAATTTGAAACTATCAGTTCTAAATTGTTTATTTGAGAATTTCAAATTTACAACTTCAAATTGAAGTATAGTTAACAATTTGTAATTTTTAGTTCTAAATTGTTTATTTGAGAATTTCAAATTGACAACTTCAAATTGAAGTATAGTTAACAATTTGAAACCATCAGTTCTAAATTGTTTATTTGAGAATTTCATATTGACAACTTCAAATTGAAGTATAGTTAACAATTTGGAATTTTTAGTTCTAAATTGTTTATTTCAGAATTTCAAATTGACAACTTCAAATTGAAGTATAGTTAACAATTTGTAATTTTTAGTTCTAAATTGTTTATTTGAGAATTTCAAATTGACAACTTCAAATTGAAGTATAGTTAACAATTTGTAATTTTTAGTTCTAAATTGTTTATTTGAGAATTTCAAATTGACAACTTCAAATTGAAGTATAGTTAACAATTTGAAACTATCAGTTCTAAATTGTTTATTTGAGAATTTCAAATTGACAACTTCAAATTGAAGTATAGTTAACAATTTGAAACTATCAGTTCTAAATTGTTTATTTGAAAATTTCAAATTGACAACTTCAAATTGAAGTATAGTTAACAATTTGTAATTTTAGTTCTAAATTGTTTATTTGAGAATTTCAAATTGACAACTTCAAATTGAAGTATAGTTAACAATTTGTAATTTTTAGTTCTAAATTGTTTATTTGAAAATTTCAAATTGACAACTTCAAATTGAAGTACAGTTAACAATTTGGAATTTTAGTTCTAAATTGTTTATTTGAAAATTTCAAATTGACAACTTCAAATTGAAGTATAGTTAACAATTTGAAATTTTTTAGTTCTACATTGTTTATTTGAGAATTTCAAATTGACAACTTCAAATTGAAGTATAGTTAACAATTTGTAATTTTTAGTTCTAAATTGTTTATTTGAGAATTTCAAATTGACAACTTCAAATTGAAGTATAGTTAACAATTTGGAATTTTTAGTTCTAAATTGTTTATTTGAGAATTTCAAATTGACAACTTCAAATTGAAGTATAGTTAACAATTTGGAATTTTTAGTTCTAAATTGTTTATTTGAGAATTTCAAATTGACAACTTCAAATTGAAGTATAGTTAACAATTTGTAATTTTAGTTCTAAATTGTTTATTTCAGAATTTCAAATTGACAACTTCAAATTAAAGTATAGTTAACAATTTGTAATTATTAGTTCTAAATTATTTATTTTAGAATTTCAAATTGACAGCTTCAAATTGAAGTATAGTTAACAATTTGAAATTTTTTAGTTCTACATTGTTTATTTGAGAATTTCAAATTGAAAACTTCAAATTGAAGTATAGTTAACAATTTGAAACTATCAGTTCTAAATTGTTTATTTGAGAATTTCAAATTAACAACTTCAAATTGATGTATAGTTAACAATTTGAATTTTTAGTTCTAAATTGTTTATTTGAGATATTCAAATTGACAACTTCAAATTGAAGTATAGTTAACAATTTGAAATTTTAGTTCTAAATTGTTTATTTGAGAATTTCAAATTAACAACTTCAAATTGAAGTATAGTTAACAATTTGAAACTATCAGTTCTAAATTGTTTATTTGAGAATTTCAAATTGTGAACTTCAAATTGCAGTATAGTTAACAATTTGTAATTATTAGTTCTACATTATTTATTTTAGAATTTCAAATTGACAACTTCAAATTGAAGTATAGTTAACAATTTGTAATTTTTAGTTCTAAATTGTTTATTTGAGAATTTAGAATTGACAACTTCAAATTGAAGTATAGTTAACAATTTGGAATTTTAGTTCTAAATTGTTTATTTGAGAATTTCAAATTGACAACTTCAAATTAAAGTATAGTCAACAATTTGGAATTTTAGTTCTAAATTGTTTATTTGAAAATTTCAAATTGACAACTTCAAATTGAAGTATAGTTAACAATTTGAAACTATCAGTTCTAAATTGTTTATTTGAAAATTTCAAATTGACAACTTCAAATTGAAGTATAGTTAACAATTTGGAATTTTTAGTGCTAAATTGTTTATTTGAGAATTTCAAATTGTTAACTTCAAATTGAAGTATAGTTAACAATTTGTAATTTTTAGTTCTAAATTGTTTATTTGAGAATTTCAAATTGACAACTTTAAATTGCAGTATAGTTAACAATTTGTAATTTTAGTTCTAAATTATTTATTTTAGAATTTCAAATTGACAACTTCAAATTGAAGTATAGTTAACAATTTGTAATTTTAGTTCTAAATTGTTTATTTGAGAATTTGAAATTGACTACTTCAAATTGAAGTATAGTTAACAATTTGTAATTTTAGTTCTAAATTGTTTATTTGAGAATTTCAAATTGACAACTTCAAATTGAAGTATAGTTAACAATTTGAAACTATCAGTTCTAAATTGTTTATTTGAAAATTTCAAATTGGCAACTTCAAATTGAAGTATAGTTAACAATTTGGAATTTTAGTGCTAAATTGTTTATTTGAGAATTTCAAATTGTTAACTTCAAATTGAAGTATAGTTAACAATTTGTAATTTTTAGTTCTAAATTGTTTATTTGAGAATTTCAAATTGACAACTACAAATTGAAGTATAGTTAACAATTTGAAACTATCAGTTCTAAATTGTTTATTTGAGAATTTTAAATTGACAACTCAATTTAAAATATAGTTAACAATTTGAAACTATCAGTTCTAAATTGTTTATTTGAGAATTTTAAATTGACAACTTCAAATAGAAGTATAGTTAACAATTTGGAATTTTAGTTCTAAATTGTTTATTTGAGAATTTCAAATTGACAACTTCAAATTGAAGTATAGTTAACAATTTGGAATTTTAGTTCTAAATTCTTTATTTTAGAATTTCAAATTGACAACTTCAAATTGAAGTATAGTTAACAATTTGTAAGTTTTAGTTTTAAATGGTTTATTTGAGAATTTCTAATTGACAACTTCATATTGAAGTATAGTTAACAATTTGTAACAATCAGTTCAAAATTGTTTATTTGAGAATTTCAAATTGACAACTTCAAATTGAAGTATAGTTAACAATTTGTAATTTTAGTTCTAAATTGTTTATTTGAGAATTTCAAATTGACAACTTCAAATTGAAGTATAGTTCACAATTTGGAATTTTAGTTCTAAATTGTTTATTTGAGAATTTCAAATTGACAACTTCAAATTGAAGTATAGTTAACAATTTGTAATTTTAGTTTTAAATTATTTATTTGAGAATTTCAAATTGACAACTTCAAATTGAAGTATAGTTAACAATTTGTAATTTTTAGTTCTAAATTGTTTATTTGAGAATTTCAAATTGACAACTTCAAATTGAAGTATAGTTAACAATTTGAAACTATCAGTTCTAAATTGTTTATTTGAAAATTTCAAATTGACAACTTCAAATTGAAGTATAGTTAACAATTTGGAATTTTAGTGCTAAATTGTTTATTTGAGAATTTCAAATTGACAACTTCAAATTGAAGTATAGTTAGCAATTTGTAATTTTAGTTTTAAATTGTTTATTTGAGAATTTCAAATTAACAACTTCAAATTGAAGTATAGTTAACAATTTGTAATTTTTAGTTCTAAATTGTTTATTTGAGAATTTCAAATTGACAACTTCAAATTGAAGTATAGTTAATGATTTGTAATTTTTAGTTCTAAATTGTGTATTTGAGAATTTCAAATTGACAACTTCAAATTGAAGTATAGTTAACAATTTGGAATTTTTAGTTCTAAATTGTTTATTTGAGAATTTCAAATTGACAACTTCAAATTGAAATATAGTTAACAATTTGAAACTATCAGTTCTAAATTGTTTATTTGAGAATTTTAAATTGACAACTTCAAATTGAAGTATAGTTAACAATTTGTAATTTTTAGTTTTAAATGGTTTATTTGAGAATTTCTAATTGACAACTTCAAATTGAAGTATAGTTAACAATTTGAAACTATCAGTTCAAAATTGTTTATTTGAGAATTTCAAATTGACAACTTCAAATTGAAGTATAGTTAACAATTTGTAATTTTTAGTTCTAAATTGTTTATTTGAGAATTTCAAATTGACAACTTCAAATTGAAGTATAGTTAACAATTTGTAATTTTTAGTTCTAAATTGTTTATTTGAGAATTTCAAATTGACAACTTCAAATTGAAGTATAGTTAACAATTTGGAATTTTAGTTCTAAATTGTTTATTTGAGAATTTCAAATTGACAACTTCAAATTGAAGTATAGTTAACAATTTGGAATTTTAGTTCTAAATTGTTTATTTGAGAATTTCAAATTGACAACTTCAAATTGAAGTATAGTTAACAATTTGTAATTTTTAGTTCTACATTGTTTATTTGAGAATTTCAAATTGACAACTTCAAATTGAAGTATAGTTAACAATTTGTAATTTTAGTTCTAAATTGTTTATTTGAGAATTTCAAATTGACAACTTCAAATTGAAGTATAGTTAACAATTTGGAATTTTAGTTCTAAATTGTTTATTTGAGAATTTCAAATTGACAACTTCAAATTGAAGTATAGTTAACAATTTGAAATTTTTTAGTTCTAAATTGTTTATTTGAGAATTTCAAATTGACAACTTCAAATTAAAGTATAGTTAACAATTTGGAATTTTAGTTCTAAATTGTTTATTTGAAAATTTCAAATTGACAACTTCAAATTGAAGTATAGTTAACAATTTGTAATTTTAGTTCTAAATTGTTTATTTGAGAATTTCAAATTGACAACTTCAAATTGAAGTATAGTTAACAATTTGTAATTTTTAGTTCTAAATTGTTTATTTGAGAATTTCAAATTGACAACTTCAAATTGAAGTATAGTTAACAATTTGTAATTTTAGTTCTAAATTGTTTATTTGAGAATTTCAAATTGACAACTTCAAATTGAAGTATAGTTAACAATTTGTAATTTTAGTTCTAAATTGTTTATTTGAAATTTCAAATTGACAACTTCAAATTGAAGTATAGTTAACAATTTGTAATTTTTAGTTCTAAATTGTTTATTTGAGAATTTCAAATTGACAACTTCAAATTGAAGTATAGTTAACAATTTGGAATTTTTAGTTCTAAATTG
>JARFIX010000439.1:0-108228 GCA_036346125.1 Lycocerus yunnanus | reverse complement strand
ATGATGGGCATCAGTTTTATTAACTTTAAGGCTAGGCGAAATTACCTCTTGGTCCACGAAAAAAATTGAACCGACGAACTTTAACACCTTTAGGCCAGAATTCAGGTTTTACTAGCGAGTCCAATAAAGATAGGTTTGCTCCTACCTTGAACGATGCGACATCATTATTTGTGTTAAGTGTATTACACGAAAACTCGTTACCTGGAAGTTTGGCCTTCATGTATGATATAATACTGCCCTCCGTAGTGTTAACAGCAACTCGACCCACATGAAGCCAGCATTTACTAGCTACACCACGAAATACAGAATCCTCTTCGGCTAATCCAACGACCGCTTTTTTAGGTTTATTTCCATCGCCTGAGTTTGTTGTAATAACTGTGTCATTCTTATTATTTGTTGTTTTTGTATTTTGTGCACCACTAGAACTATTAATAACCGCAATATCACTGGAGTTACTTGAACTATTTTCGGTGGCATTCTTTACTTCAATTTGCTCAAATGGTCGCGTTCCACTAACCGTAGATTTGTTAAATTGAAAATTATTTATTGATTACCATTTTACATTGTGATGTTCGGCATTAGCTTTGCAAATTTTAGCTTCGGTCTTACATCTTGAAAATTACATGTATTTAGAGGCTCCTCGTGCTTACACATATCCTTTTTTTTATTTATTTACAACATTGTTTTTAAGAATGCACTAATTTTATAAATTTATTTTACATTATCGTTGTTACTTATCTTTGCGCTTTCTTTATTTGATTGTTGGAAAAATTCATTGAAAAACTAACTTAAAATATTTCACCCTTAATTAATTAATTTACAACCTAATTAAACTATTCTAGGGAAGAGAAAAATACAATTTGTACAATGAAAGTAAATAATTAGTTATGTACATATAAGTTAAAAATGAAAGAATAAATACAAAAGGATTAAAGAATAAATACATAAATATTCGGTAGGTAAAAGTTTCGTTTTGTTGAGTTAATGGTAACCTGTGGACACAGTAGTAATGGGGGTTATTACGCTATTGTATGCTGCGGGTACTCCGGCTCAGCGGGGGCTTTGCTACCGCTTGTGATCTTGCATTATTGTTGGCGCGTGCTAAACGATGGTAGGTCTTGAAATTGCAGCTTCTATTTGCGTCTTGTGTTGTCGTTAGTAATACGTTTTGTTATGTCGTTCGTCTTTGTCTGTTGCGTATAGAATTTTTCCGAAATTCTTGTCATGTGGTCTTTTAAAAATTCCACTTGCGTTTCTGCATGTAGGTCGGTCAGTTTGACGTATCGATCATGCCCCGTGATCAAACGAAGACAACGATTTTGGTATACCTGCAAGGGTCGGAGTCTGGTTTTTGAAACTCCACCCATGCAGGACACGCGTATGTTAATATTGGTCTCAATATGCTTTTGTACAAAATGCGTTTATTATTCGGAGTCATTTGTCTTCCTTTCATCAGGGGGTATATCTTTCTCATTCCCGCGTATGCCAATTGCCTTCGTCTTTGTATATGTGCGTTAAAGTTGAGTCGCGTGTCCATTGTCACCCTAGGTACTTTACCGATGTTTTGGGTTTTATCTGTCGTCCGTCTATTGTCAGGTGTTAAAAGACTTTATGGTTTGTCCGCTTTCTAGCAAAGACAATAGTCTGTCTTTTCGGCGTTCAACCTCATCTTCCACTTGTCAAAGTAGCGTTTTACAATGTCCATGTGTATTTGCGTTTGCTTTGTAGCCACTTGGGCGCTGAACGAGTGACTGTACAATGCGGTATCGTCGGCAAACATTGCTAATTTTGTTTTGCTAAATGTCGGTATGTCGTTAATGAATAAATTGAATATTTTCGGTGCTAGTACGGAACCCTGAGGCACGCCCACTTTTATTGTCTTGGTAGTCGATACGGTATTGTTTACTCCTTGGCAGTTGCAGCAACGGACCTGATTATCTTTTTCTTTTCGTGGACATTCAGTTGTCAGGTGCGGGTTTAAGCACTTGACACATCTGGGCGGCATGTTGCAGTTTCTTGAGCCGTGCCCGTAATTCTGGCACCTGTAACATTGCGTGCGGGTGTTACGACGGCTATATTCCTCGAACCGGACACGCACTATCCCGATTTCGCGAATTGTCTTAATTTTTGCAAATTGGACTTCGGGGTCGAAGTTTATGAGGAACGATTCCGATACGTCCCCGTATTAGTTTTTGAGTTGCGCGACGGCAATAATAATAGTATAAGCAATAGTTTACGTCATGGTTTTCCAGGAGATCTTTTTGAATAGCGTCCGTAGTTAAATACGGGGATGCTTTCATATTTTTAATAGTTTTTTTGATGCGCGGGGAGTAGGTGTAGCCGTTTATTCCTCCACCGAAGAGGATTGTTTTTGCGGTTTTGTAATCGTTGATGTTTTCGGTGTACACCCAAGTTTGGTTTCTTGAGTGTTGGATTTTGATTCCACCGGTTAATTTTTCCGTGAACGTGGGGATAGATTCTATCGCGGCCGTTACGACGATTGGCGAGGGTCTGGCGTCTTTAGGTTTCGCGGGGCGGGAGCGGTTGACGGTGGTCCACGCCTGTTCATTACGCGTTACCGGATTGACTTCTTCCGGTATTTGATTTAAAAGCCCGAAGCTGTTATAAATTTCTATTTTTGTTTGGTGTTCGACACTGGACTGCGCGGTGTCCATTTGGACGTCTTCGGGGGTTTGGTTTGAGGCGTTGGGTTGATCGTTCATTGTTTTAGTGTCTTTATCACTGGGGTAGGTTCACTTGTTTCACTGTGGGAGTCAGTTTCCCTGAGTCTTTTAGGGGGCCGCGGGTGCCCCGTTATTTTGCTGAGTCGCTTTTGGAAATTTTGGGTGTCATTTTCCGGCACGTATGAACACTCAGCGTCATTTATTGACATCTGAGGGGGGTAGAATTAATGTTTTAATTTTTGGATAAATTGTTTATACGATTTTCACTAATTGTTTTTATTTTGGTGGGAACCACACTGGTTACGTATTTACACTTGCAGGACAACACTTGTTTTTAATTAAGCACTGAACACTTTTGTTTAATAAAACGAGTTTTGAATTTTATTTATGTTGCACAGGGAACACACAACATCACTGCTCGGCTCCTCGCAGCCGAATCGACGATTCGGTCGAGAATTATTTTTTCGGTTAGCTTTGCCATTGTATTTAGCAATGTTATTGGTCTGTAGCTGATAGGGGCGTTTGCGTCTTTATTCGGCTTTTTTTATTGGAATGATCAGTCCGCGCTTCCAGGCCTTGGGAAAGTATTGAAGTTTGAAAATGGCGTTTGTAATGTAGGTTAATTGAACGACGGCTTTTTTTGAAAATTTTATTTTTTATCTGATCGGGACCTGGTGCTTTGTTATTAAGTAGCGTTCGCATGTGCTTTTGTAGTTCCGTGGGACTTGGTATAAGTTTTTTATACTGTCACGTGTCTATGTCGTGGTGTCTGCTTGTAAATGCGAGTACTTGTCTTTTAATTTGCGTTTGTTCGGGGGTGTCGTTGCCGTCGAGTGTGTGCACTCGTTCGAACGTGTTCGCGAGTAGTTCCGATTTTTCTTCGTCTGTCATGGCAATACCTGAAGGGTTATTGCGTAATTCTGGAATAGGCTCGTAGGCTTTTCGCAGATTTTTTATTAATTTTTTATTAATCGAGCATTGCGTTTTTGTAGTGAATATCCGCCGTTTGTAGCCAAAGTTTCCGATTACGATTTCTCTCGCGAATTAGCATTTGAATGTAATCCGGAAATTCGTCTCTGTTGTTATTCATCGTGATCGTTTTTGAGTTTTCTGGTTTGGCTTGCTTCACGTTTTCCGTTAATTTTTCCATTTGTATGTCTATTTTATCCGCGGTGTTTATCTTGTTGTTAATTGTGATTAGCTCGTCGAGTCTTTTACGAAATTTATTCCAGTCGGTGTCTTTGAAGGTGGTGATTTGTTTCTTGTTGTTATTTTTGGTGAAGCCATTTAAATAACTATGTTGTGATCTGACATTAGGTTTGCTTTATTAGTTGGTCTTGTCACGTTAGTCATGTTTTTTGTCAGTATGAGATCTATTGTTGTGGCTGTCATATTGTTCATGGGGTGGTGGGTGGCGTCGTCCGTGTGTAATATGTCTACGTACTTATTTGTGCAGTAACTAAGTGGTGTCGTGCCGTTCGCGTTTGCTCGGTTGCAGTTCTAGTGGGTGTGCTTCGCATTGAAGTCTCCAGCCACTAGAACTTTACCGTCGCTTCCGAAGAGGGTGTCTCGGTCGTGTTCGTTGAAATTGTTAAGCGGTCGATTGTAACATGTAATTATTGTCGTATTGTCTTGGAGTTTTATCCCCAGTGCCTCCATACTAGTACCTTGTATGTCGATTTTGCGGTGTGGAATGTCGTTTTTGATTATGGCTGCAACGCCTCCCGCTCCATGACCTCCTCGGTCTCTTCTATGGACGGAGTACCCCGGCATCTTGAGTTTTTTTATGAAGTCAGTTTGGTTTCTGTAATCAAGATAATATCAATTTTTTGTTTAATTATGTAATTTTTAAGTTCGTATGTTTTATTTGTGATACCAATCGCGCTCCATAGGTTAACCTTTAACTTAACAAGCATATTTCTTTAAGTTGCCGAAGAATTGTAGGGTAACATTAAACCTTTCTGCTTGCGTGTTACAACCTTTAAGCAGGTTGTTGTAGTCCGTAAGGTCTCTTAACATTCCATGTTGGTTTGTTGATTGATTTCTTCGCACACGTTGGCTAGGTTGGCGAAGGTGTCCGTTATGTTTGCTGCTTGCGTCGGTTGAGGGGTGGGTCCCGGTGCTGGTTGTCGCGACCTCAAGGGCGGGAAGGCTCGGCTGTAATTTTGCGAGTTGGATGGTGCCGGTGGTGGTGTCCTTTGTTGTAGTGACGGTTGCCATGCATTTCGAGCAGGTGGGGTGCAGGTGCGTTGTGGCTGTCACCTGCAGTGTAGCTGTTACGCCTACTTTCCTCTACCCTTCAGTCGTTCTTTTGTAGACGATGCAGGTGAGCTATTGGCAGGGTGGGCTTCACCGCAGTTCACGCATTTTGCCAATTCTGTGGTGGGTAGGGTGCAGTCCTTTGTTTGATGCTCTTGAGAGCATTTTAAGCATCTGTGTGGGCATCTGCAGTTTTCGGTGGCATGGCACCACTGTTGGCACCGATGGCATTGCGTTATTTGTTTGGAATTGCGGTGTCTTTCCCACCATAATCCGGTGATTGTCGCCGTGATTATTCTTTCCGTTATTTCATTGTTTGTGATAACTAAATAAGACGGGCTTCTGGTGCCGGTCATTTTGTAGCACTTGTAGATGGGTATTGTGATTTTCTGGTTTACTTCGTTTTTTATTTCTTCTGCCGTTATGTCGTCGTGTAAGCCTTTTAAGCCGAAGGCGTGTGTCCTATCGTCCCTATGGGTTTAGGAGTGGTATGTTGCTTTTTTTAATTCGAGGTGGTTCTTAAACAGAGCCCACTCGTCTTTGTCGTAAATGTACACAAGAACGACGTTGTTCTTGTATTGTACATGGAACCCCTTCTTTGCGTGGCTTCGAAGGGTTTCCTGGAATTCCTTATGGCTATTGACTTTATCGTGTAACACGATAGGAGGAGGCCGGCTCGTTGGCTTTTTCGACTTTATTACGGTTTCGGGTTGCTTAGGGTGATCTCGCTTTCGTTATCCATGTGTGCATTTTCAATGACGATGTCGGTCTCCTTTGCATTTTGTAACTTTTTGTTGTCAGCACAACCATAGGTTTTCAATGTCACTTGCGTTTTAAGGATTTTCACCCTTGGTGAAATTGTTTATTAAAATTAAAAATAACGTCTGTATCGTATCACTATGTCGCTTAGTTTTAGAAGAAAAAAGTTACAAATTGTTCGAAATTTTCATTCAACGGTCACTGCTGCTGCATAAAATAGGATGTTGGTAATATAAATATTACTCGATTATTTAATGAAATAATTAAATTATTTAAAAACATAGTAACTAGGAAAGATCATTGCAAGTACCAGTGCATTTTATAAAATAAAAATAAAATATTTACTCATAATATAACGGGTTAAAACTATACTAACTTCCGTAGTTTATTCTCGGCTTAATATTAAAGATATCAAAAAACTGTGAGAACTGGTACGCTGCAAATTTATTTAACTTTCCGTAATGTGTTTTAAAAATTTTTTGTAATCAAAGGGTTTTGTGCAAAACTGCAAATATTAAAGTCAAAATTCCGTAATTTCTCAATACATATTGCATAACCTGCAGGAATCTGTCAAATGTTTTTAAATACCGTAATTTCACACAACAATAGTCCAAGTTTTAATGATATTTTGAACTTTACATTATAACTTACAACGTGACTTACTACAAAATGTTTTTATTGAGCTCAAAACTTAAAAATGTGTAAGGAATTATGTAATACGTTTTATTTTTCAAACGGGTTAAAACTATACTAACTTCCGTAGTTTATTCTCGGCTTAATATTAAAGATATCAAAAACTGTGAGAACTGGTACCTGCAAATTTATTTAACTTTCCGTAATGTGTCTTAAAATTTTGTAATGAAAGGGTTTTGTGCAAAACTGCAAATATTAAAGTCAAAATTCCGTAATTTCTCAATACATATTGCATAACTGCAGGAATCTGTCAAATGTTTTTAAATACCGTAATTTCACACAACAATAGTCCAAGTTTTAATGATATTTTGAACTTTACATTATAACTTACAACGTGACTTACTACAAAATGTTTTTATTGAGCTCCAAAACTTAAAAATGTGTAAGGAATTATGTAATACGTTTTATTTTTCCAAAATGTTGTTTAAAGATCTAAAATTTTTATTTTATTTTGGACCATAGTTGTGTTACAGAGTACACATCTATAGTCCTTATGAAATTTACCCTAGCAAGTTGAAAGGCAACTATAGTTGGGAGGTTAGACACAACATTAGTGTAAAGGAATAAAAATTACACATGAAAAAAAATATTTGACTCACATATATTTCAAAACGTATTTATTTTTCATATTTAAATAAAAATAGTGATTCAATAAGTCACATTTTTGCGATCTTTGACGATTAATACATAGGTAACTCTTAAATATTATAAATTATTGGGTAGGTAACTTAAAAAAACTTTATAGGTAGGTAACTGTATTTAAGAAAATCATATATTTGGAAGTTCAGCTATATTTTCCAGTTCAGGAACAAGAAAAAGCTGACGCTTTGTCGATATTTGCTTTGGGTTTTTTATGGAAAACTTTATTTCGTCTTTGGTATAAAATATACAGTCTTCTTTTTGTGGCCATCTCAACAGTTTTCCACATTTTGCCATGCACTTTATAGATGCTCCTTCATTTTCTATAGAAACCACTTGTCCTGGCCAATATTCGCCCTCATATGGACTACAACAAATTCGTCTTTCTTAGGTAGGTAAATGGCTTGTGATTTGCCTAGTAGTATTTTCATCAGTTTTCTTCTTCTGATAAATTCATGAAGAATAGAAAATACCACCTTCTTTTTCGTCTGCTTGAGCTGTTTATGCTTTCTTTTCTTTCTGCCTTAGAATTAGAAGGTAAAAGCATACTCTCCACTTCCTTAGCAGAAATGCTTTTCTGGTGCTACATCGAGTTTCTCTTTCTTCGTTTTAGTGGTACATTCTTCTAGGCTGTTTTTTGCATTTTCAATATATTGTAAAAGCATCAGAAAAAGCATTGGGTTAGTTCTTCGACGCCAGGCAGAGTAGTTGGTAATCGTTCTAACACTTTTATTGCACAAGGTATATGTCGTTTTATAAACCTGACTTAAATTTGCTTCTGCGTTTTCAAGAATTTCACCATGCTTATTCAATGAGTTGGAAACACATTTTTGGTATTGTCGCATTCTCTGACCGTCGGTGTAGCTTTCAGGTATTCAAGAATAGCCTCAATGACAATTATCACGTTTAGTTAGAAGCTTGCAGGCCTTTAAGACCCTTAAACTTATATGAGAACTTAGGTTGTCTCCAATAAGAACTTTTTTCCATTTTCTTTTTACAGTCGGTAAAAGCAGAGAAAAACCAGTCTTCAAAACTACTACCTTCAAACCAGCCAGATTTCGACCGGTTATATCGGCAATTTGGAGGACCCATTCCGTCCACGTATCCCACATTTCTCCGCTTTGTAATTCACATACGGCGGAAGAGTTCCCGGCAGCATTGCCACATATCATAAGACTCACGGCTGCTTTGGTTGAATTTTATAGCTTCGGGATATTTGCATCCTCGTTTAAAAGAATTTTTTATTTCCAGGGTCATCGACCAAATTTGTTTCGTCATAATTATAGATAGATCCCGGGGGAGCATCCTGAGTTTCATTTTCTAAATGTCTAAAAAAATTATTTATTGCTTCTTCATTGACGGCTGCTCGGACTCTTTTAATGTTGCTGCAAAATCTTTGTGAAAGTTCCTTTCTATGGCGCGCTAAAAAGCATTCGGCCCAACGCTTTCCAGGAAAGTTGTTCTTAAATGCGTTTATTGTAACACCACGGCTGTCCAAATACATTTTCACAACACATCTTAGATCAAATAAAGTTAGAGGAAATCCATAATTGCACATTGTTATGACGTTATCAACAAAGGACTTTTCTTCTCCGGGAGAAAAAAATACATTGACGATCTGGTGCATTTACTGTGTTATTCCGGTGAGCTTTTAATTTAAGTATTATAGTACTACGGGGTATTTTGTACTTTTCTAAAGCTTCACGTTGAGTCAATACGTGATTTTTGATGTCACATAAACATTTTTCCATTGCATCAGTGCTGTATGGAATATATGATCTACCAACTATTTTGCGACGTAAAATTTTGTTTGGCGGTGCCATCGTCAACTGAAACGAAATAGTTTGTGACAATAAAAAGGATGAACACGCAATAAAGTCTATAAACTACGATTGTAGTTACAACTAATTCATAAACACAACTATGGTCCAGAAATTATGTTGGACTATAGTTAGGATCTAAATGTCAATTTTTACAATTTTCCCTGCTGATCAAAAATATTAAGAGGAAGTTTGAAAATAACTAGTTGCATATCGAGACAATAACATTACTCATGATAATAATAATAATAATAATAATATCGGCACTCCATTTCAAGGAAATATCGCCGCGTCTCTAGACGCTTTTAAATCCGTTTATTTAGGGTGGATTAGTCCCTAATTTTCTATTTTTTGTGCACAGTCATGTTCTCTTCTTCTATAGCTCACTGTGCGTTTTCGCCTCCTCCACGACTCCTCTCCAAAACTGTCTATCTAGAACTTTCGTTTTCCAGTCCACTATCTGCAGGGTTCTCAGATCTCTCTCGACTTCATCCAGCCATCTCAGCCTTGGTCTTCCAACATCCGGCCTCCATCTCAACACACATCTGATGGCTCTATTTTCTTGTGCTCTCATCACGTGGCCAAGCCATTCCAACCTCAGCGCTTTAATGTGTCTCACAATGTTTCCGTTTTCCAGTTCGTGTTCTATTTCTTTGTTTGTTCTTGTTCTATGTTGTTCTCCGTTTACTTTTTTCATTCCCATAATCTTCCTCATTACTTTCCTCTCAAATATCTTCAGCTTTTCCTCCTCACTCTTTGTCAAGCTCAGTATCTCCATCCCGTATGTCACTACGGGCCTTATCAGGGTCTTATACATTTTGATCTTCGTCTCTTTCCGTATGTGTTGGCTCATTAATATTTTTTTGTTTCCGTAGTAGGCCCTGTTTCCGGCCATTATTCGATCTCTCACCACCTCTGCTCTCTCATTGTTGTCACTTATTTGTATACCCAAGTATTTAAAAGTTTTTACTTGTTCAAAGTTGTATTCTCCAATTGTTACTGTCTTTCTTGCCCCGATTCTACTCTTATAGCATTTCATAAACTTTGTCTTCGTCTCGTTCACTTCGAGGCCTGCTGTCTTTGCTTCTTTTGCCAATTCCATAAACACCTCAACCAAGGCTTTGTTCGATCTTGCTATTATCACGATGTCATCAGCAAAAGCCACTACTTGTACATCTTTATTAATTATCGTCCCAGTGCATTTGGTTTTTCTTATGATGCTCTCTAGCACAATGTTGAACAGGTCGGCAGACAATGCGTCTCCCTGTCTCACTCCGCTCTCGTCGTAAATTCTTTGGTGGAACCTTTCATAGTTTTGACTACTGCTTTTGTGTTTCTGATTGTCATCTGTATCAAACGTATTACTTTTGTGGGTACTTTCATTTTTTCCATTTCGTTTATCAAACGATCTCTCTTAACTCGGTCGAAGGCCTGTTTCAAGTCAACGAATAACATCTCTAGTTGGATTTCATGTTCATGACATTTTTCCATTATTTGTGTCACCACAAACATTGCGTCTACCGTAGATCTACCCGGTCTGAAACCGTGCTGATAATCACCTATTCCGTTGCTTATATGGTCTTGGAGTCTTTTATGTATTCTTTTAGTTAGTCCCTTGTAGCTGTTGTTAAGTAGTTCTAAACTATTTATATAATTTTTTGTATGTTGGCCCGGACTAGTATTTGTTACTGTTTTGTGAATAATGGCGCTCAATTGTCCAGAATTTGAGTTATAAGATATTAATGCTGCTTCACACCGAGTTTGATAAGAACGCCGACAACTAAAATTTACACGTTTGCCACCAATAAACTTAGCCCATACTGAGTTATAACATTCTGCGGCGTTATTGTCCATATTTATAATTAAACTTTCAACATTTCGCGCAACCCGACCCACTACTATCATTACATCCTGATATAATCCCGAATTCTTCATCTCAGTAATCTAGTTTATCTCGTTTTCTGATGTTTTGGGTTCAATACAGAAGTATTTTGAACAACAAGGAATGTTCCCCAAAAACATGATTAGGACCATTTAAAATATCTTTTCGAAGATGCTGCATTTTTTCCGAATGAGATAAATGATCACATTTTTCATTAACAAATTGAACCGCACTTATAACACCGGTACGTAATCTCTTTATGTCGATATCCAAAGCATTTTTCTGATTTGTTGGAACAGTGAATTTCTTCGAACTAATTTTGTTTTTTACGAGACTTTTTAAATTATAACAATAGTTTCGCAGCAAGTGATTGCAGCATTCAATTTTTTTAACTAACCGGTTTCCATACGGTCGGGCTTCTAATAGCCTTTTGGTGACACTGCTATCGCCATCACCAACAAGGTAGGCATATTTTATATTATGCATTTCTATACTTCGCATGAATCCTTCCAGAATTATGTCTGCTTCCATTCCCGTTGATGATTTATTCTAGTTTTTAAAGCATTTATGTTGAGGAGGTAAGGAGTTTGTACTCTTAGCACGGGAGCATACACAACAATATTTATTTCTAATACCTAAAAAAATATTAATTTTCCAGTTCGCTGCCCAACTATGACACCCACACCAGATGAAGCATTGAAATTGACTTTATATGAGCGTTTACCCCATGCTCCATCAGCAATTACTGTTATCATTGGTATATTATCCGAATCAACATTTCCTTCTTCGATTGCTAAACGTGCTTCTTCTTTTTCGGCATATTCCATTAATTTCCAAGCTTTTTCGTGAATGTGTGATGCTAAAATATCTATTTTAATTTGTGATACATAATAGACCTTTGTTGGAATCCAATAAATACTTATAGTTATGGTCAAAAACTAAAACCACTATATGTTGAATGATTGAGCCGTGAAGTGATATGGGTAACTATAAGGGCTCATTTCTTAATGGTCCATGAAATGTAAATAAACTTCGTAAAGGAATGTTAAAAAATTCGTATTAAACGAAAAGAAAACTGATTAGAGTTTTTTTTCATTTAATTTTATTCACCTATCCATAATTCCAACAACCTTATTATGTCTTAAACATATTTTCAAATGAAAATTTAAAATTAAAAAACGATTGAAATTTTTAATAGTAAAAATACAAGCAAAATTAAATAAAATTACCTAATACTCCCATAAAATTTTCGGTATTATGTATTTTTATTTCATTCAAACATTTTAGGAATTGTTATTCTTGAGCATATTATTAGGTACCTGCTGTGGTCGTATAAACACCCTCCAACATGGTATGAAATTTAACATTTTAAACTTTTTAATAACAGTGTAGAAGTTAAATATCATATTTCACTTGGACAGTTTCTAGACTTTTAAATGAGTATACGTCAGTATATTTTGTGCTACAGCACTTATGAATTTTAGCATTGTCTGTCTTATTTTGAACTTTCCAATCGCACTGCTCAATTTTTGTGAGCTTTGCAGCAGTACACACTTAATAAAAGAGTAATTTTTCGACATCTTGGCGAACAAAATCGTCAAAAAATTAAGCTTCTCTAATTCACAAGGTGTATACACACGTGTTCTGCAAAAACCGATAAGTTTGGCAACGCCGCTGGAACTTGACGTGGAACGGTGCCAGGTAAGATTCGAAAAAACCGTTCACTACCGTAGGGCCGTTAGTCGACTTTCCCTATATTAGGTTTGTTTCATCAAGCAGTTCTCGTTAGTTCTAGAGCTATACGCATGCGCTTTAACTAAAATCTGTTTCATCAAACGTTAAAAGAAGAACTACTAATTCTATGAACTACTAGTCCGTTGTTTCATCACCCTTCTTGGGAGTTCTAGAGTCGTTCTGAACGGTTCAAATCAGTACTTGCTCGTGAGCAAGAACTACTAAGTTCTTGAAAAGGTGACCGCCCATAATATCTCGACTGAAGACGAACTCGTACGAATTTTAGCATCGTATTTGAATAAGTAAATTTTTCAAAAAATGCACAAGAAGAAATTCTCCGGTGATTAGTAAGAAGGGCTTAAGCCAAAAATTGGAAAATTTTGTTAGCTATTGAAATTAAGTACATTTTGTATGTTCTTTCGATTTGTACTAAGGACTTAAGTGTAATTCCTGTCATTAATGAGATATAGAGTGGTCTCAAAGTATTAAGTCAATAAAAATTACCTTATTTCCAATTGAATTTCAATCTAAATTGCGTGTTACGCAAAACTATGTTTTCTGACTTAAGCCCTTCTTACTAATCAATGGGGAATTATTACCGTATCTATCCAAGTAACTTCTAATAAAAAATTTATTTACTATCATAATTATGCACCTTTAGCTAATAACTACAAGAAATTGCATAAAACGCTGTGGGTTGATGATAAGAAAGAAAACACAGCAACTTCATATCATTTACTGTGTTTTTTATAATTTACTACCTACAGTGTTCTTGCTTAGCAAACAGTGTTTTATTTTAAGTTACGTGGTTTTTTGGAAGACTTTTTTACCTTTTAATAAGTATATTACGGTTTTTATACTAAATTACTAAGTTCATTTTTAAAAAATGAACCAAGTTGAAGGTAAGTTTAGTACTTTCTTTAAGTGTGTGGTATAAATTAGGTATTTACTTTCAGTTGTTAAGAATTCAGAAGGTTGTGTTAAACCGCAAACCTTTTGGAGTGTAAATGCCACGAAAATATTAATAGATTTATATGAAAAATACAGGTGCCAAGTGGGCACTCTGAAAATGAGAAATTTTAAGGCAATGTGGCATTTTATTGCCATCGAATTATCTGAAACCCTAAGTAGTCCGTATTCTAAAGAAGCCTGTGAAAATAAATGGAAGGTTTTAGAACGGAATTATAAAAAATACATTGAAAATAATACTTCCACAGGTCGCGGGCGCAAAATATTTGAATATTCGGAGGAAATGGAAAGAGTTTTAGGAAAAAAAAATCTATTAATCCAGTTATTTTATTAGCTTCCCATACTCTTTCCATTCCTACCGACATTAATGAAGATTCTGAAAAAGAGCAACCGGGTCAGTCAACCGCTGAAAGGACAACATTGTCAAAAGACGTAAAAGGCACCGCAATCAGAAAAAAAAATATTTCAAGAAAAAAATCCGTTTTAGAACAAATACGAGAAGATCGTAAAGATTATCAAGTAAGGCGCTTACAGCAAGAAGAGGAGAAAATTGAACTGATGAAGAAGAGGAATTCACTTCTCGAGCAGAAGTTAAAACAAAATGTGTTTGTGAAAAATAGAGTAAAAAATAGTAATCGATCTATGTTTTTTTCAAGATATTTTTTTTAGTTTAAAAATAAAATATAAAATTTTTTTTTAAGTTTTTAATTTTACTGTACATCATTGAGTATTGGTAGATTATAAGCTATTTCATTCCTAATGTTTACAGCATTTGGATTCTCAACTTCTTCATCACTCCCACCGTCTTCTTGATTACCTTGAATAGGGCCCATATTTGCATCGACGTTTAATTCATTTTCATTGAATTCATCTTCATTTAATTCAAAATTATCATTTATCGCTAAATTATGAAGAACACAAGCTGCTCTTATAAAGTGTACAATATATTCCATGTTACGTAGTTTCACATGGTAAAGTTGTCGAAATTTTTGCTTTAAAATCCCAAAGCAATGTTCAACTACATAACGATTTTTAGCAAGCAGTAGGTTATAATTAATTTGATGGTGATTAAGTTGACCTCTATCTTTAAAAGGTGTCAATAATTTTGTTGTTAAAGGATAACCACTGTCTCCGAGTAAAAAATATGGACCGCATTTTTCCTCCAGGCTATTATATAATGGCGAATTTCTAAAAACACGACTATCGTGCACCGATCCTGGAAAACCAATAAATATATCTCTAATTTTCCTTGTGTGGTCACTTACAACTTGCATCTGGAAATAGAAAGAAATTTTTTACATCTCATTAAATTTTTAATTCAAAATCCTTACTTGAACCGAATAATATCCTTTCCTATTTATATAGGAATCGGCATCTAATTGTGGCTTATCTAATCTACAATGGCAGCCATCAATTGCACCTATGATGTTCAAAAATCCTTTATTTCGAAAATAACTTTCGATTTCCCTTTTTTCTACATTGTTTGGCCACGTAATAATCTCGGGTGACAAATTACTTAAAAACTGAAATTCTTTTATTATCCGGTGCAATGAAGCTTCTGCAATATTAAATCGATCTGAAACATCACGAAAACCAACACTTTCATGTCCGATAAACCACAAAAACACCAACATCTATAATAAAAGTAAAAAATTATAAATAACGTTTTTATTATACAAATAATATGAATAACATCACCTGATGAACTGCTGCAATCTTTCCAAATCTTCCGATTGTTTATTATAATAATCACTAGATTGATATCTTTCTGCGATATCTGTGGCCAGTTGTCTTGTCACCCGAAAGTGCTCAAAAAGGTCTTTTCGTCGTATTGTAAGACAGTTTCATCTAAAATTATTCGCAAGAAATATTATTTTAAACAGAATACAAAATACTTACATACATAAAAAATTTTCGTTGCGAACTTTTGTATTAAATTGTGCAAGTATGATTTCTTCACTTTCATCATCACTAGAGGCAGTGTCAAACTCTTCATTAAAATCACTAAAATCTGAATCGCTCATTTTTCAACGTAAATATTGCTTTTTGTTTTGGATATTCCGTTGCTTCAGCTTGTAAACAAGTTAGGTTAGGATTTATGGTTTTAATAAAATAATTCGTTAAATCACGAATGAGTCCGAGCAATCTCAAAAAATTATAACTGTACCGAAAGCGTTTCATCACGATTATTTTTTGACTACTAGTTCAAAACAGTTATTGCTCACGCGTGCGCTTTGAAAAATTCTGAATTAAAACTCGGTAGTTCTAGAACTGTTCAAATTATGCTCGATGAAACAAAGCTATTATGTGACATAGTGCACAATGTATTGGGTACTTAAATGCTCTGTTTCCACATTGCAACATTGCACATACCTAATGGGTACTATAAATTAATAAATATCACGATATTATCATGTATGCAGGTGTGTGGAAAATAAAAGAAAAAAAGTATTAGATATTGCTGTTGCATTGGTATTATATTATTACATAGGCGCATAGCTACACCATGTTTTATTAAGGACTAAAACGTACATATTACAATTTTTAAATAATTTTAACATTGCGTATTTACATATTATATCTATAAAATAAATTATTTCATTTAATTTTTATAACAAATATAAAATTTAATGTTACACGCATAGGTACGTACATATTACGTACACCGAGGTATGTATGTATATAGTGCGTATAGTATAGCATAATATAATATTTATAACATAATATATGCTTAGAATATACTACCTACCCCACAAACAACATTATAACCACAAAGCAGGCACCTAAGTACCTATTATAAATGCAATAGGTACCTACTTTTTATTATTATACTTTGTACATAATATAATATTTATTTATTCGCTTTCGTATAATGTTCATTACACATCGCATTTTTAAATGCACATACAGACAACACGGATGCGGTTCTGCTACGCATTTACGTACCGCTATATTGCTATGTAAATGTGCGTAATGCAATCCGATGCATTTCGCGCTGGGGGGGAGGTTGTTACTAAAAAAGGTCCCCAAGGCTGGAAACATCTCTCCTGCTGCATAACAAAGATTAAAAAGCAAAAGAGGGCAACGGCAAGTTGTTCCCAAGCGGTCACTCATCCAAGTACTAACCGCGCCCAACATTGCTTGACTTCCGTGATCGGACGAGAACGATTTAGATTTAAATATTCTTTATTTATTTATCGATTTTTGTTCGAACAATCGCTTTACAATAAATTCCGATTGTTCGTACATTTTAATTATATTTGTATGCTAGGAGCTCCTCGTGGATCACATATCTCCAATTTAAATTTAAATTAACCCCTGAGGGTTTTACAACAATTTATAAGTTTTACGTTTTGTGGTTTGCGTATTAAATGATATTTACATAGTGTATTGTTGGAAAAATTTAAAAAAAACCAACTTGGGAATTATAAATGATATTTACAAGTACTATATATGTTACCGGCAATCTGCGAAATTAGGCATTTGCAGAATTCCTAGGTAATCTGCAAACCCACCAAGTGGTTAGGCAATATGCAAATTCACTAGTACTTTAGGCAATCTGCAAAATGGCTACGGTGTTTTAGGCAATTTGCAAATTGTCTATATTGTTAGTCAATGTGCTTTTGAAAATGTAACAGACTCACATTGACTAGGCAATATGAAAACGATATTTTAAATAGATAATTTTAAAAGGAACAATATTAGGTTACTTATTTTTATAATATATTAATTTTTAACTATAACTTGTTAATTAAAAGTTTTAAATTATTACTTATTTTTTATTTTATTTATTTTTACATGGATTACTAAAGTGACAGCGACTATTACATTTTACATTATTTCTAAGGCATTTGCAAGATTTATTTATGCACTTCTTTGTGCAATTACATTTTAGCATTCCCTGGCCACCTCCAGAGGAAGCAGTTGACACCGCCGATCGAAGACTAATTTCGGCTGCAGGTACATCTTTGCGTTTATAAAATTTTGGGTCACCGGCTCGAATTCATTCCGACTATAACATTTTGTAGAACTCCTGTTCTAGTTCCTATTTTAAAAAACCCATCTTCTTCGCCAATAACAACACCCAACATATTTCGTGGATCTGTTCGACCCCTATCGAAAGATGGCACGGGTATTATTACGTTATCGCCAGTAGTGCAACCCTTTAATTTTTTTGAGAATTTTCAACCATTTTATTTGCCTGAAGATCCTGAAAATTTTTGTCTGGTTCCTCTCAACATTTATATTCTGGCTTCTGATACAATGCAAACTTGTAATATAATTTGCATATTTTCAATATCCATATCTTCAAAATTGTTTTCCTGGTCACTTACGTGTTCTTCTGTGATGTTGACTACCCTTCATTATTATCTACATCGTATTCGGACCGCATAACTTCAATGTTATCATCAGATATTGTGTTTTGATTCTCTAAACTCGAATCTTCAAAAGAGTTTCCAGTTCTTCTTCAGTATTAATTTTTTCAAGCATTTCTTTCGGTATAGGTAATCCATTTAAACCTACTTTAAAGGCATCCCTAAAAGACTCTCATAGGGTGAACGACTAATACCGGCATGCAGTGCTCTATTTTTAGATATTTGAATAAAGGGCAAAAGCTTAGCCCAGTTCGTAGTTTTGTAATCAGACATAGTAGCAGTTTGTTACGGAAAATTGGTCTTCGGCGCACACACCCGTAGCAAAAGCCAAAAGTGCCGACTAAACTCGTCGCGAAGGTCTGGGTCAAACGAGAAAGTATAATTTTGAATTGCGTGCGCCGGAAAGGTCGAAATCGGGATTATTTTCGATACTGAAAATTAGAGGCGCCACTGGCACAAGTCTAAAGGCAAGGTGTAAACAGGTACTAGGCACCAGACTAGTACAAGCCTTGAAACAAAATGAACACTTAAATTCGTTATACCTTGGTAAAACTCAATTCTCTCGCTTCACTTTACAAACCAGGACCTGAAAAGAGTACAAAAGAAACAAACACAAGTTCGGTAAAATATTATTATAATGTTTACTAAGGAAACAAGAACAAAACAACAACAAAACACACCAGAAGGGTGTAGCATTGACAATACACTAACTAAATTCGATAATGGAGTGCACTCGCCCTAATATTTAAACTTATTTACAATAAAACTTAAAATTATTTAAAATATAAACATTGACGGTAAAACATTGACGGTAAACAAGTGATTACAAAACACAACAATGTTGACGTTATTGGCCGACGACCGCAGATGGCGTTCGTGGTCACTATTATTATTTAAATTACTGAACGATATCAAAACCGGAAAAATGGCGGCGTAGCACTTTTGAAAACATAGCAACGATAATTTCACTTTGCTGCACTGAAGTTGTTAAGTTGGACGAGATTAAATAACTAACCTTAATTATTGTGATCCACAGCTTGGCGATTGAATTGGTTTTACGGCGGTAACTAACATCGAAATTGGTTGCGATGACTTTAAAGGTCATCGACTTCTTGAACGTAAAAATAAGGTCGACTTGCGCTGATGCGGGTGGTTTTCTAGACACGGTGATAAGACGATAATCCCAACTGAGGGTATTTCTTCCAAACGGAAACGACAACATAGCAGAGTGCTCAACATAAAATTCCCCTATTGCGGGTTAACAGGTGTGACTCATCACACACACAACGATAGCGATACGATACGATAATTGGCACTTGCTTCAAAACGATAATATACACCGGTCAGATGTACACACACAACTAGCATTGGTCGCCTCAAAAACAAACGAAACGGTATTACATTATTAAACGAAACTGAAGATGTTAAAATATTTTACGTGTTAAAACACGGAGCGACTTGACTTAAGGAAAGCTCGAAGCCAACTGACGATAACGGAATTAAATTATTAAACGGAATTAAAGATGGTAAAATTTAACGTGTTAACACACGGAGTGGCTTCTCTGAAGGACTAAAACCGACTGACGATAATTTCAGGAGTAGGGAGGACATTAGCGCGCTCGGCCAATCGGATGGCCGCTTACTGGCAGCTGTAAGTTGCAACTGCTATAAGCATGCTTTAACTTGAACGATAATTATTGAAGGTCGTCTGGGAAAGCGCGCGTGGCGATTACTCAAAACTTCCTTCCACGGAATAAAACTTGAGCGATAATGAAATTAACTGACTGAAATTTGTAACTTTTTAAGTTTTTAACAAAATTTGCATTAGGGGCACCGTGCACTACCCTAGGGAAATGAAGTCACGTGACAAGTTATCATATTTTCGATATCTTGATTGGCGCGCTCAACGCTCCCTTGCGACTGGCTGTGACGCGGCTTTCCATGTACAAGTTTACATTCAGGCCAGTAAGTTAGAAGCTCTTTTAAAATTTTATTTTCAAATTCCCTACCATTGTCTGTATGTAGAATACTAGGCGCTCCAAGAATGCAAAAAATATTATAGAGCTCCCATGCTACATCACTTGCCGTCTTGGATTTTAAAGGTCGTAACTGGACAAATTTTGTAAAATGATCTTGAAATACCAAAATAAATTTATATTCTCCATCTGGCTGAGATTGATAATCAATTAGATCAACTTGACACCTAGACATAAAGTTATTTGAACGTATAGGTTTTACTACTAATTTCTTGTTGGGAACCTTTGCCGGGGAAAACCGGAAAATTAAAAAAACCCAAAAAAAGGGGGAAAAAAAAAAAAAAGGGGAAAAAAAGAAAAAAAAAAAATTTTAATTTGGTTTTTTGGGTTTTTTAAAAAAGGGTTTAAACCCTTTTAAGAAAAAACCCCCCAAAAAAAGGGGGTTGGGGGGTTTTTTTTTTTTTTTTTCCTTTCCAAAGGGGGGGAAACCCAAAAAAAAATTTTAAAAAACTTTTTTTGGTGGTCCCCTTTTTTCCCGGGGTTTGGGAAAAAAACCCGGGGGGGGGAACCGGTTTAAAAACCCTTTTTTAAAGAAAATTTTTTAATTGGGCCCCCCAAAGGGGTTTTCCCAAAGGAAAATTTGGTTTTTTTTGGGGGCCCCTTTTTAAAAAATTTAAATTTTTAAAAAAGGGGGGAAAAATTTTTTTTGGGGGGTTTAAAAACCCCGGAATTTTTTTCCCCGGGGTTTTTTTTTCGAAAAACCCTTTTTTTCAAAGGGGAAAATTTTTGGGAACCCCCGGGGGGTTTGGGTAAAAAAAGAAAAGGGGTTTTTTAAAAGGGGCTTTTTTTTAAAAAGGGGGCCCCCTTTTGGGGAAAAAGGTTTTGGGGAAAAAACCCCCCTTTTCCCCCGGGGGAAAAAAAATTTTTTTGGGGATTTTTGGGAAAAACCCCGGTCCGGGGGTTTTCTGGGGTTTTTTTAAATTTTTGGTTAACAAACCCTTTTTTTTGGGGGGGGGAAAAATTTTTTTTTTTTTTTAAATTTCAAAATTTTTTCTTATTTTTTGGGGGGGGGGAGGGGGGTTAAAGGGGGGGGTTTTTTTGGTTTGGGAAAAAAGGGGGCCCCTTTTTTTTTAAAAGGGGCCTTTGGGGTTTGGGGGAAAGGGGAAAAAAGGAAAATTTTTTTTTTTTGGGGGGGGGGCCCTTTTTCCCCCAAAAAATTTAAAATTTTTTTTTTTTCCTTTTTTTCCCCCTTTTTTGGAAAAATTTTTCCCTTTGGGCCCTTTTTTTTTTTCCCCCCTTTTTGGGTTTTTCCTTTTTAAAATTTTGGTTTTTTTTTTTTTTAAACCCGGGTTTTTGGGGGCCCCCCGGAAATTTTTGGGTTTTTTTTTCCCCCCGGGGATTTTGGGGTTTGGGAATTTTTTTTGGGGGTTAAAATTTTTTTTTTTTCCCCCCTTTCCCCCCCCGGGGGGTTCCTTTTTTTTTTTTTCCCCCCCTTTTTTTTTTTCCCCTTTTTGGGTTCTTTTTTTTTAAACCAAATTATTTTTTTTTTTTTTTTTTTTTTTTTTGGGGGAAATTTTGGGAAAAATTTTCCTTTTGGGGAAAAAAAGGGGGGGTTTTAATTTTTTTCCCCCTTTTTTTTTTTTAAAATTTTTTCCTTAAAAAAAGGGGGTTTTTTTTAATTAACTTTTTTAATTTTAAAAAAGGGGGGTTTTTTTTTTTCCCCGGTTTTTTTTGGGGGGCCCCGGGGGGGTAAAGGAAAAAAAACCCCCCTTTTCGGGGGGTTTGGGGTTTTTTTTTTTTTGGGGTTTTTTTTTCCCCCCCCCGGGGGAACCCCTTTTCGGGAAACTTCAAAGGGGGTTTTTTTTTTTAAAAATTTTTTTTAAAATTTAAAAAAAATTTTTTAAATTTTTAAAAAAAAATTTTTAAAAAAAAATTTTTTTTTTTTTTTTTTGGGAAAAAAAAAGTTTTTTGGTTTTTAAAAAATTTAAAAAAAAAAAAGGAAAGGGGGTTTTTTAAATTTTTTTTTTTTAACCCAAATTTTTAAAAATTTTGGGGGGGGTTTTTTTAAAAAAGGGGGAAAAAAAAAAAAAATTTTTCCCCAAACCAAAAAAAAAAAAAAGGGGGTTTTAAAAAACAAATAAAAAGGGGTTCCAAGGGAATTTTTTTTTTTTAAAAAAATTTTTTTTTTTTCCCTTGGAAGTTTAAATTTTTAAAAAATTTTTTTTTGGGGGGGAAAAGGGGGGGGCCGGGGGGTTTTTTCCTTTCTTGGGAAATTTTGGGGAAAAGGGGGTTTTTTCCTTTTAAAATTTAAAAGGGGGTTTTTTGCCCTTTGGGGTTTTTTTTGGGAAAGGGTTTTTATTAAAATTTTTGGGGGTTTTTTTTTTTAAAAATTTTTCCCGGGGGGTTTAAAAAAAAAGGGGGGGGGGGTTTTTAAAAATTTTTTTTTTTAAAAAATTTTTAAAAAAAAAGGGTTTAATTTTCCCAAAATTTTAAAAATTTTTTTTTTAAAAAAATTTTAAAAAACCAAAAGGAAAAAGGGGGGGGGGGGGAAAAAAAAAAAACCCCCCCCCAAAAAAAAAGGGGACCAAAAACCCCAAAAAATTTTTTTTCCCCCGACAAAAAACCCCCCCCCTTTTTCCCCAAAGGGGAAAAAAACCCCCCCCCCCCCCTTTTAAATTAAAGGGGAACCCGTTGGTTTTTTTTTAAAAATTTAAAAGGGAAAAAACCTTTTTTTTTTTAAAATTGGTTTGGCCCAAAATTTTTTTTTTTTTTTAAAAAAAAAACCCAAAAAAAATTTTTCAAAAGGGGGCCCCAAAAAAAAAAAAAAAAAAAAAAAAATTTTTTTAAAAAAGGGGGGGCCCCCTTTTTTCCCCCCCAAAAAAATTTTAAAAAAATTTTTTTTTTTTTCTTTGGGGGCCCCCCCTTTTTTTTTTGGGGGAACTTAAATTAAATGGGGTTTTTAAAAAAATTTTCCCCTTTTTTTTTTTAAAAATTTTTTTTTCCCCTTTTTGTTTTCCCTTCCCCCCCCCAAAAAAACCCCCCCCTTTTTCCTTTTTTTTTTTTTTTTTTTAATTTTAATTTTTTTAAAAAAATTTTTTTTTTTTAAAAACCCAAAAAAAATTTAAAATTTTAAAATTTTTAAAAATTTTTTTTAAAAAAAAAAAAATTTTTTTTTTTTTAAAAAAAAGGGACCTTTTTTTTCCCTTTTTTTCCAAAAAAAAATTTTTTTAAAAAATTTTGGGGTTTCCAAAAAAAAAATTTAATTTGGAAAATTTAAAATTGGGGTTTTTTTTTTCCCCTTTTTTTTCCCCTTTTTTTTTTGGAAAATTTTTTTTTAAAATTTTTAAAAATTTTTTTTTTTAAAAAAAGGAAAAATTTCTTTTTTTAAAAAAAAAAAAAAACCCGGAAATTTTTTTTTCCCCTTTGGAAAATTTTTAAATTTTTTTGGGGAAAAAAAATTTTTTTTTAAAAAAAAAAACCTTTTTTTTTTTTGGGGGGGGAAAAAAAAAAAAATTTTTTCTTTTTTTTTAAAAAATTTTTAAAAATTAAAATTTTTTAAAAATTTAAATTCCAAAAAACCCTTTTTTTTGTTTTGAAAAATTTTTTTTTTTTTTTGGGGGGAAAAAAATTTTTTTTTTTTTTTTTTTTTTTTTTTTTTTTTTAAGGGTTTTTTTCCTTTTTAAATTTTCCCTTTTTTTAACATTTATTACTTCAATCTACAAAGTTTAAAATTTAAAACATGATTCAACCTAACCTAAATTTATACATACCTACCGCTTTTTAACCTGTAGTATTTTTGCTTGTCATCGAGAATATTTACACCCTTTATCATATTCATTATATTTTCTCTTCATTAAGAGACAACAATACATTATTATAATTCTTTTCATTGGATAATTTATTCACATTTTCAAGAAATATCTCGCTTTTGCCGATTGCCATGTCAAAGTATAATAAACAACTTGTACACTTTAAAACAATTAGACACAACTTTAACACAATGAAATTATTAATGAAAAGTGTTAGTAGGAGTACTCAACGTACCCTCAAAATCAAAGTTACCATCATAATAATAAAATTATAACTTTTAATTGATTTAAAAATAATATTCTTTTTTTTTTTTAATTTTTTTAAAAAAACCCTTTAAACCCCCCCTTGAATAAAACCCCCGGGAAAAATTAATTTTTTATTTTTTTCCCCTAAAAAAAAAATTAAAACCCCCAAAAAATTTTTTAAAATTTTAAAAAAAAAAAATTTTTTTTTTAAAAAATTTTTTTTTTTTCCCCCAAAAAAAAAAAAAAATCTTTTTAAAATTTTTTTTTTTTAAAAAATTTTTTTTTTTTCCCAAAAAACCAAAAATTTTTTAAAATTTTTTTTTTTTTTTTTTTTTTTTTAAAAATTTTTTTTTTTTTTAATTCAAATTGGCCCTTTTTTTTTAAAAAACCCAAATTTTTTCCCCAAAATAAAACCCCCCCAAAAAAGAATTTTCCCAACCCTTTAAATTTTAAAAATTTCCCAAAAAACCAATTTTTTTTAAAAAAATTTTTTTTAAAAAAAATTTTTTAAAAAAATTTAAAATTAAAAATTCCTTAAAAAAAAAAAAATTTTTTTTTTTAAAACCCCAAAAAAAAAAAAACCCTTTAAAAAAATTTTTTTAAAATTTTCCCTTTTTTTTTTTTTTTTTCCCCCCCCCTTTTTTTTTTCCCCCCGAATTTCCAAACCTTCCCCCAAAAAAAACCCCCCCCAAAAAAACCCCTTTCCCCTTCCAAAAAAAACCCACCAAATTCCCCAAAAAAAATTTCCGAAAATTTAAAAAAAAAAATTTTAAATTTAAAAATTTTTTAAATTTTAAAATTTTAAATTCCAATTCTTTAAATTTTTTTTTTTTCCTTTTTTTTTTGGGGGGGTTTTTGGCCCAAATTTTCCCCTTTTTTAAGGAACCCCGGGCCTTTGAAAATTACACCTTTTTTGTTTAAACCCCGAAACCCTTTTAAAAACCCTTTTAAAAAACCCCAAAACCCAATTCTTTTTTTTTAAAAAAAAAATTTTTTTTTAACAAAAATTTTTAAATTTTTTTTTTTTTTGGGGGGGGGATTTTTTTTTAAAAATTTTTTAAATTTTTTTTTTAAAAAATTTTTAAAATTTTCCCCCTTTTTTTTTTTTAAAAAAAAAAGTTTTTTTTTTTTTTTTTTGGATTTTTTCCCCCTTTTTCCCCCCCCCCCCCTTTTTTTTTTTTCCCTTTTTTTTAAATTTTTCCCCCCCCCCCAAATTTCCTTTTTGGGTTTTTTAAAACCCAAATTTTTTTAAATTTTTTTAAATTTTTTTTTGGGGTTTTTCCCCCAAAATTTTTAAAACCTTTTAATTTAAAAATTTTTTCCGTTTTTAAAAATTTTTTTTTTTTTTTTTAGGGGTTTTTTTTTTTTTTTTTTTTTTAATTTTATTTTTAAAAACAATTAAAATTCCCCCTTTTTTTTTTTTTTTTTCCCCCCCCCAAAAAAAAAAAAATTTAAATCCCTTAATTAAAGGACCCCTTTTTTTTTTAAAATTTTTAGGTTAAATTCCCGGCCCAAATTTAAATTTTTTCCCAAAAGGGAAAAAAATTTTTTTTTTTTTAAAAAAAATTTTTCCAAACCAAAAATTTTTAAAAAACCCAATTTTTTTTTTTCAAACCCAATCCCCCCCTTTTTTAAAAGGAATTAACCCCTTTTTTTTTCCTAAAAAACCCCCAAAAAAATTTTTTTTTTTTTTTAATTTTTTTGGGGTTTTTTTCCCTTTTAAATTTTTTTTTTTTCCCCCTTTTTTTGGGAACAAAATTTTTTTTTAAAAAGGGGTTTTTTTTGGGGTTTTTTTTTTTTTCCCCCCCTTTTTAATTTTCCCCTTTTTTGGGAAAAAGGACCCCAAAAAAAAAATTTTTTTCCCCAAATTTTTTGGGGGGTTTTTTTTTTTTTTTTTTTTAACCCGGGGGCCCAGGAATTTTCCCGGGGTTTTTAAAAAATTTTCCGGGGGGGGGAAAATTTTTTTTTGGGGGTTTTTTTTGGGGTTGTTTTTTCCCCGTTTTTTTTAAAAAAACCTTTTTTTTTTTGGGGGTTTTTTTGGGGTTGGTTTTTTTTTTTAAAAAAAATTTTCCAAAAAATTTTTAAATTTTTTTAAAAATTTTTAAAAGGGGGAAAGTTTGGGGGAAAATTTTTTTTTTTAAATTTTTTTTTAACCCCCAAAAAATTTTTCCCTTTTTTTTAAAAAAAAAAACCGGGGTTTAAAAAAAATTTTTAAAAATAAATTTTTAAAAATTTTTTTAAAAACCCCCAAAACCTCGGGGAAAATTTTTTTCCCAAAATTTTTTTTAAAATGGGGGTTTTTTTAAAATTTTTTTTTTTTAAAATTTTTTTAAAAGTTTTTTTTAAAAATTTTCCCGGGTTTTAATTGGGTTTTTTTTTTTTTTTTTTAAAAAAATTTTAAAAAATTTTTTAAAATTTGGTTTTTTTTTTTAAAACCTTCAAAAATTTTTTTAAAAAAACCTTTTAAATTTTTCTTCCCTTTTAAATTTTCCCCGGAAAAAATTTTTGGGGGGGCCTCCCGGGGTTTTTTTTAAAAAAAAAAAATTTTTTTTTTTTAAAGGTTTTAAAATTTTTTTAAAAAAAAAAAATTTTGGAAAGGAATTAACCCCAAAACCCCAAAATTTTAAAAAGGGGGTTTTTAAAATTTTTAAAAAAAAAAAAAATTAAAAAATTTTTAAAATGTTAAATTTTTTTGGAAAAAAAAATTTTAAATTTTTTATTTAAAAAACCCCAAAAAATTTTTTGGGTTAAAAGGGAAACCCCTTTTTTTTAAAAAAAAAAAAATTTAACCCAAATGAAAAAAATTTTTTTTTTGGGGGGAAAAAATTTTAAAATTTTAAAAGTAAAAAAAAATTTTTAAAAACCAAAAAAAGGGGAAAAAGGGAAAAATTTTTTTTTCCCCCCAAAAAAAAAAAAATTTTTTTCCCGGGGGAAATTTTTTTTTTTTAAAATTAAAAGGGAAAAAAAATAGGGGTTTTTTTTAAAAAAAAATTTTTTTTTAAGGTTTTTTTTTTTTTTAAAAATTTTTTAATTTTTTTAAAAGGTTTTTTTTTTGGGTTTTTTTTTTTTTTTTTATTTAAAAAGGGTTTTTTTTAAATTTTTTTTTAAAAACCCCCTTTTTTTTAAAAAAAAAAATTTTTTTTAAAAAAAATTTTTAAAATTTTTTTTTTTTCCCCAAAGGGGGGGGAAAATTAAAAAAATTCGGGTTTTTTTTCCAAAATTTTTTAAAAAAATTTGGGGGAAAAATTTTTTTTTTTTGGTTAAGGGAAAAAAAAAAAAACCTTTTTTTCCTTTTTTCAAAAATTTGAAAAAAAAATTTTTTAATTTTTAAAAAAATTTTTCCCCAAAAAAAAAAAAGGTTTTAAAATTTTTAAATTAAATTTTTTTTAAAATTTTCAAAAATTTTAAATTTTTTTTTTAAAAAAAAAAAATATTAAAAATTTTTTTTAAAAAAAAATTTTTTTAAAAAAAAAAAAAAAAAAAATTTTTTTTTAAAATTAATTTTTTAAAAAAAAATTTAAAAATTTTTTTTTTAAAATTTAAAATTTTTTTTAAAAAAGGAAAAATTTTTTTTTTTCCAAAAAAAAAATTTTTTTTTTTTAAATTTTTTTAAAAAAAATTTAAAAAAATTAAAAATTTTTAAAATTTTTGGTTTTTTAAAAAATTTTTTTTTTTTTAAAAATTTTTTAAAAAAAATTTTTTTAAAAAATTTTTTTTTTGGGGCCTAAAAACCCCGGTTAAAAAACCCAAACCCCAAAAAATTTTTTTTTTTCTTTTTTTTTAAAAAAATTTTTAAAATTTGTTTAAAAAAAAATTTTTAAAATTTTTTTTAAAATTTTTGGGTTTTTTAAAAAAAAAATCCCATTAAAAAATTTTTTAAATTTAAATTTTAAAATTTAAAATTTTTAAAGTGCCAAATTTAAAAATTTTTTAAAAATTTCCATTTTTTTTTTTTTTTTTTTTTGGGGTTTTTTTTAAAAATTTTTTAAAAAAAAAATTTTTTTTTTCCTTTTTTTTTTTTTAAAGGGTTTTTTTTTTTAAAATTTTATTTCCCCAAAAAAAAAACCCAAATTTTTTTTTTGGTTTTTTTCCTTCCCCCAAAAACCCCCTTTTTTTTTTTAAAAATTTTTAAAAAATTTCCCCGGGTTTTCAATTTTTTAAAATTAAAAAAAAGGTTGGGAAAAAATTCAAAAATTTAAAAAAGGGGGGAAAAAAAATTTTTAAAAATTTTTTTAAAAAAAAATTTTAAAAAAAAATTTTGGTTTTTTTTTTTTTTTTTTTTTAAAATTTTTAAAATTTTAAAAATTAAAAATTTAAAATTTTTTTTTTAAAAAAAAAATTTTTTGGGGTTTTTTTTTTTTTAAAAAAAATTTTTTTTTTCCAAAAAAAAAAATTTTTTTTAAATTTTTTAAAAATTTTTTTTTTTTTTTTTTTAAAAAATTTTTTGGGTTTTTTAAAAAAAATTTTTTTAAATTTTTAAAAAAGGCCCAAAAAAAAAACCATTTTTTTAAAATTAAAATTTTTTAAAGGGTTTAATTTTCCCCTTTTTTTCCCCTTTTAAATTTTTAAAAATTTAATTTTTTTTTTAAAACCCCCAAAAAATTTAAAAATTTTTTAAAAAAATTTTTTCCTTTTAAAAAAAAATTTTCTTTAATTTAAATTTTTTTTTAAATTTTTGGGTTTTTTTTTTTCTTTTTTTTTTTTTTTAAAATTTTTTTTTTAAAAAAAAAAATTTTTTTTTTTTTAAAAAATTTTTAAATTTTTTAAAACCCCTTTTTTAAAATTTTAAAAGTTAAAAATTTTTTTAAAAAATTCCCTTTTTTGTAAAAAAATTTTTTTAAAAACCCAACCAATTTTAAAAGGGTTTTTTAAAAAATAAAATTTTAAAAATTTAAATTTTTTTTTTAAAAATTTTTTTTTTAAAAAGGGAAATTTAAAAATTTTTTTTTAAAAAAAATTTTTTAAAAAAAATTTAAGGGGAAAAAATTTTTTAAAAAAAAAAATTTTTTTTAAAAAATTTTTTTTTAAATTTTTTTTAAAAAAATTTTTTTGGAAAAAAATTTTCTTTTTTCCCCTTTTTTTTTAAAAAAAAAAATTTTTTAAAATTTAAAATTAAAAAAAAAATTTTTAAACCAAATTTTTAAAATAAAAAAGGGGGGAAAAAAAATTTTTTTTTTAAAATTTTAAGAAAATTTTTTAAAAAAGGGAAAAACCCCTTTCAAAAAAAAAAATTTTTTTTAAAAAAAAATTTTTTAAATTTTGGGGGTTTTTTTTTTTTAAAAAAAAAAATTTTTTTTTTCCTTCGGCCCTTTTAAAACCTTTTTAAAAAAATTTTTTTTTCTTTTTAAAAAAACCCTTTCCGGTTTTAAAAAAAAATTTTTTAAAAAAAGGAAAAAAAAATTTAAATTTTTTTTTCCCTTTTTTTTTAAAAAAAAAAAATTTTAAATTTTTTTTAAAAATTTTTTTCCCAAAAAAAATTTTTTTTTTTGGAAAAAAATTTTTTTAAAAAAAAAAAAAAAAAAAAATTTTTAAAATTTGGTTTTAAAAAACCAAAAAAATTTAAAAAAAAAAATTTTTAAAATTTAAATTTTTAAAAAAAAAAATTGGGGTTTTTTTTAAAAAAAAAAGGGGGGAAAAATTTTAAAATTTTTTACATTTAAAATTTTAATTGTTTTAGACAATTTCTTGCCTAAAACACCGTAGCCATTTTGCAGATTGCCTAAAACTAGTAAATTTGCACAGTGCCTAACCACTTGGTGGGTTTGCAGATTGCCTAGAATTCTGCAAATTGCCTAATTTTGCAGATTGCCGGTAACATATAGAAGAAAATAACAGTCAATTAACAATAAAGTGTAACATAAAACTTAACAATAACAAAGAAAACAGGTATGAGAGAAAAACGTAACAATGGAACAATTTAACAATAGAAGAGATGTTGTCGTATTGTGGTTTACGCTTTACAGCTATTTATGGTAACTAACGGGTTTCACACGCGGTCATCCCAAGTTACAAAAATACTCCCTCCATTGGCGTAGCAGCTATTTATTTCGTCAGCTATTTATATTTTCGGATTGTGTTGTCACTTGTCATATTAATTGTTAACGTGCTATTGCGAGTTTGTGTGTTGTAGAATTTCTCAGATAACCGAGTTACGTGGTCTCTGAGAAATTCCACTTGTGCGTCGTCGTGTATTGTCGTCAGTCGCGTATAACGATCTTTACCAGTGACGAGTCTGAGGCAGCGGTTCTGGTATATCTGCAGGGGTCTGGGACACCTCCGCCCAGGCAGGACAAGCGTACGTTAGGATCGGTCTTAGCACGGTTTTGTATAACGTACGTTTGTTTTGAGAACTCATCTGCCCCTCTTCAAGGGGTAGATCTTTCGCATAGCAGCGTACCCGAGTTGTCGTCTTTGTTTTAAGTGGGTGTCGAAGTTTAGGCGAGAGTCCATGGTGACTCCCAAGTATTTTACGTTAGTCTGTGGCGTAATTGTTTGTCCGTCTATTGTCAGTTTTTGGAAGACCTTATGATTAGTCCTTATGGTTGGCGAAGACTATCGTCTCCGTCTTTCCGGCGTTCAATCGGATCTTCCATTTGTCAAAGTATCGTTTTATTATGTCAAGGTGTATTTGTATTTATTTTGTGGCAACCTGTGCGCTGAACGAGTGCGAATAGATCGCTGTGTCGTCAGCATACAAGGCTACCTGAGTTTTCGCGAATGTCGGTAAGTCATTAATAAAGATGTTAAATAACTTAGGTGCGAGCACAGAGCCTTGGGGTACTCCAACCTGAATGGTTTTAGTGTCGGAAATGGTATCGTTGACCTTAACCGCGATCGATCTGCCCGTAAGGTATGAAAAAATTAGTTTAATAATCGGTTTGCTGAACCCGTATTTTAGCAATTTGTGAATAAGACCATCGGTCCAGGTTCTGTCGAAGTCTTTCTCTATGTCTAGTAGGGTCACGACGGTCACTTTGTCCTTGTTAAATTGTCCAATTACGTCGTTAACAATGCGGGTCACGTGCATGGTCGTGTTGTGTCCAGCCGTGAACTCGAATTGATAAGGATTGGTGATATTTAGTCGCGTTTGTTCCTTGTCCAGTCTCGTAAGTATAATTTTCTCAGTTAGTTTGGCCATCGTGTTGAGTAACGTGATTGGCCTGTAACTGAGCGGTAGCGTAGGGTCTTTGTTCGGTTTGTGAATGGGTATTGTCAGTCCATGTTTCCAGGCCTTCGGAAAGCATTGTAGCTTAAAGATTGCATTGACGATGTAACTTAGCTGGACAATTGCTTTCCACGGCAAAATCGTGAAATGTGAAATGATTGGTCGGTTTATTGTATACTGTGATTAGTGTGGTGTTGTCTTGCAGTTTAATCCCCAAGACCTCCATACTGTTACCTTGCGTTATTTGTATCCGTCAGTGCTTCTTCTCCGTTCTTCCCTGCCTGGTTTGGCTTAATTGCCGCAGTTTCCTAACGTATACCTCGCATACGATGTTATTTGCGGTGTGGTTGCCACCGCAGTTTGCGCAGGTTGGTGGTGCTGTCGGTGGTAGATCGCAATCTTTTGTTGCGTGATTTTTGCGCATTTCAAGCATTTGAGCGACCGGCTGCAGTTGGCTGTGGCGTGGCCCCACTCCTGGCACTGTATTATGTGTTTATTGTTGAAGTGCCTTTCCCACCGTACCCTGGCATCAAGAAGTTGCGTCACATTGCCGTTCAGTTGCCTTAGTGTGACTCCGTTACCCGTTACTACTAGGTAGGCTGCCGCTATAGTGCCGTTCATTTTAAACACTTTGCTCACCGTGATGTTGTTGGCTAGTAGATCGGACTTGATTTCGTCTATTGACGCATCCTCAGTTAGACCCTTCAGGACATAAACGTGGGTTTTTTCGTCCCTGGGGGTGTAGGTGTGATGGTCGAATTTCCTATTTCTTAGCTGCACTAGAAATAGTTTGTACTCATCCTTTTCGTTTATGTGTACCGCCACTGTGTTAGTGCGGTACGACAACTGAAACCCTTTTGTAGCGTAATTTCTGAGGATTTGTCTTAGGTCGGCTCGGCTGTATGCGTTGATAGCCATTACAATGGGTGGTGGCTTAATTTTACCTACCTTAGGTAATGGCACGGTTACCTTACCTTGTTTGGCGCTATTATTAGCACCGGCATCGGTTTCCATTATGTCATCGTTTTTGTTATTTTCGGGTTCTTGTGTCTCGGTTACAGTAGCGAGGGGTGCGTATTTGTTGGCTAGCGATGTCAACATTGGAGAAGGAAGGGGGTTGTAGCGCCTTTTAACTTTTTTTGCCGCACGTCCATGGGCGGTTATAAAGTGCTCGAATTCGGCCGGTACGGCACTGCGCTTCAATGGTAACGGTATACCGGTAGGGGGTACCGTTACCTCACTTTCGGATTGTTTTTGTGTGTTGCTTACACCTTTGTCTTTTGTGGTCAAATTACTAGCGTTTCCATCACTATTCGCGCTTTCGTTTTGTTGTGAAAGGCACATCCACAGATTTTCGATTACACTTGCATTGTTTGAGCTTGCGTTTGTCGCGTTTTCACTCATGGTGAAATTGTTTGTTCAAAAAATAAAATAAAAATAAATTTAACGTCCGTATCGTATCACTAGTCACTTAGTTTTAATAAAAATTCACAAATTGTTTGAAACTCTCGTTAAGCACGTGGTTCACTACACTGTAGGTACTCGGGACAGTGCTTTCGCGGATAGTGCTTTCGCGAATCATCTACGAATAATGGTGATCGAGAGAGAAAGGGCCAAAACAACCACGGCTAAGAAGACTGGCAATACCCAGACTCAAACATCTTTGACGACTCTGTTACCGTTACCACCTATTGTGACTAATAGCACACTGGTTAGGACTCCGCCGCTCAGTCAAGATGAGAATCTTAGGAATACTGATATGGATTGGGTAGGAGGTGAAGCACAAAGTTCAAATGACTCTCGCAATACTAACAAAAGAGCTCGACTGGACAGTGATGCGGGTGAAGAACGACGATCTATGACCCAAATAAGGGATTCCATTAGGGCCATTTTATTCTCGGAATCTTCTAAGGTTAACAAATCTGCAATTAGTTCCCTTATGGGAGAATACGCCAAATTGGAAGATGTCATCAATGGCTTAATTGAGAAAGTGGCGTTCCTTGAGGGACAAAAGGAGAATTGGCGAAGGGATGCCTGGCAGTCTAATAACATAGCTACGGAAGATTTGGTCCTCAACAATGATTATGGGGAAACTCCAAGAGAAGAGACTAACGACAACAAGGTACTCATCATCAAATCTAAAGACGCGTCTGGACTTGTTGCCCCTGATGCTATGAGGAATATGATCACTGAGGCTTTGACGCAAGATATTGAAGAACTGCGCATTAAAAGATTCATGAATATTAGAGAGGGGGTCTTAATAGAGACTTCCACCGAACAGGAAGCTGAGCAGGTCACGGACAGAGTCAAAGGTGTATGCTCTAAATTGACAGTCAGGCCCCCAATGGTGGTTAAACCCAGAGTTATATTGTTCAATGTGGACTCAACATTAAACGAAGACCAAATTAAGCGTGACCTATATAAGAAGAACCTGAGTAATATGGACCAAGATCTATTCCTATCAGAAACCAAACTCCTCTTCAAAGTGGGTCCTAGAAATGGACTGAGCACGAACTGGGTATTGGAGACTAATAGAGATACAAGAAGGGCCTTGATATACAGACAGAAGGTCTTTATAGGATGGAAATGCTCTAATGTAGCGGACTTCATCAATGTTACTAGATGCTTCAGATGTTACAGGTTTGGGCACACCACCAAGACATGCAAAATGACGGCTAATCTTTGTCGACACTGTGGGGAGGAGGGCCACTTGGGGCAGGCTTGCCCAAACAGAGGACAACCCCCGGTCTGTACTAACTGTAAGCTTCGCGGTAACCCGTGTGACCATATGGTGATGGATAACAAATGCCCGGAATATCTAAGAATGCGAGGTATCGCGTTGCAGAGGGTGAGAAGGCAATTTTAAGTAATGTTGTGTGTAAATGTAGTGTACTCTTGTCTATGACTTATAAATGTTGCGGGGCTGGGAGAGGGGGGGAGGCTCAATACGAGTTGTAAGGATTATAATTAGATGAGGATAATTCAGGCGAATGCGGGCAGAAGTAGGGTGGCCTGCAATGAGTTGGAGCAGTTGTCCGGGGCCCATGGGGCGGAAATACTGATGCTACAGGAACCCTACCATAATCGGCAGATATGGGACAGGGAAGGAAAATACCTTACAGGGTTGTGCATATGTGGAATTGAGAGAGATGACCCGAACCATGTTCTTTACAGCTGCTTGGATTCTCGTAGAATGTTGGCTAGACAACTATTTCGAAATAAATATCCTGAACTGACGTGGCCCTTGAAATTGGATATACACTCTTTGACGTTACAGTTTGTCCTTGACTTCAATCTTTTGGCGGAAGAGTTGGTCTTTGATTATGGGTGGGTACTGTGACATGACTAAATGGTGATATGTATTACAACAGAATGCCTGGTGGGCCTCGGACGATTGTTCGGGCGATTGTTCAGGTGGTTAGAGTAGTTTGATATAGTAGCCCTCGAATTTTACGCTTTCTCCTCGCCTCCCCTCATCGACTAGCCCCCTGCTCTCTTTTTTTTTTCTTCTTTCTCCCTTCCTTTTCTTTTTCTCAATTGTCTCTTCTTTGCTTAATTGCGCTTACCTATTACTTATGAGTTTAAGTTTACTGTTATTTTCTTTTCCTGTTAATATTTTCTGCCTTTTCAGGTACTATATTAAGGCTTAACCTAAATATAACCGGTAGTGTAATTTACTTTAAATTAATTGTTCCTCATAAAAATAAACGCGGACATCTTGGATAATACATTCATACTTAAGCATTATAGTCATTTCATTATACCGGGATCAGAGGGTTTCTCTGATCCCCGCTGATTTTCCCAAAAGGGTTAGTGGGAGTTTCCCCTGAGGGGTGGTGGTAACGAGAAAATCGATAGGAACTCGGAGCCCTATGTCGAAAGATAGGTGGGAGTGGTTTAATCCACAACTCCATTAGTGTAGGTACTCGGTCATGCGCTATCGTAAACACGTCCGCACTGTAGCACTGCTCGAGCCGGACTGGACGAGAACGGGTTGTTTGTTTGTTTAACAATTCTTTATTTACATTTTGATTACAATTTTTATCAACAAAGTGAACAATTATATGTGACATTTGTTAGATTTATAAATTTTAATTTGGTTAAGAGTTCCTACATCTAAAATGTTTACCTCTAAGTAGATTTTTGTTTGTTACAAATAACTTGCGAAAATTTTTACAATAGTTTGAACAGTTTTGTTGCATGATGTTTTAATTTTATTTTTATTTACAGGAAAGTTTTATGCAAAACCTGCTCGTGGTAATTGCGGGGTCTTTATTTACAAGGGGGAGGAGGTACTTAAAACTAAGACATAAACTAAGACATGAACAGTATTTACAATGAACATAACAAGTAATAAACTAAAAATAAATGAGTAATAAATATCTAAATAACAAAATAGTCATATCGGCAGTGCGAAACCAAGTTAAGTAGTTTTTGCTGTTTGTAGAAACTTTAGTTTTGAAATTTTTTTGCTGTGGAGCTTTGGCGAGGCGACGGTGATTATTATGGTTTATTCCAGATTTATGTTCAGGTTTTGGTGTAGTAGTCTGTGTTTGATCTTGAATGGTGCGTTAGTTTCGTTAGTGTCTGTTATGTTTGTCGTAAGGGGGCTGTTTTTAATTGTCGTCTTGTAAAATTTGAGTGAAGGCGGTCAATGTGATCTCGCAGGTATTCGGTGTTAGTTATTTCGTGAAGCGAGTCTGTTCTAGTAAATTTTGTAAGTCCGGTTGCGATTCTCAGGCATTTATTTTGGAGAATTTGCAGTGGTTTCAGGGTGGTGTTGTAGACACTGCACCAGGTAGGGGCTGCGTAGGTTATTGAAGGTCTTATTATGACTTTGTATAAAAGTAGTTTATTCTTTTTTGACATGCTAGAGTTGTTTAGTAGGTTGTCCAACAGACCTATTTGAGCATAAGCTATTTTTTTTCAGGCTATAAAGTATATCAAAAAGATCGCGAAAACGATGTAGGAGCCGGCGGCGTGGCGGTGATTATTAAAAACGACATACCTCACACATTAGTCCAATCAAACGACACTAGCATAGAAACTATCGGGATCAAACTCCAGGACGCACAACATTACTCTACTACACCCTGACACACACACTCACTACCCCCAACGGCAACACTCCTTCCACCACAGATATCCTCCTAAATAAATCCATCAACGGCATTTCCCACCCCGTCGCGTTACCAGAGCGTAAAGCGGGGAAGTCGTTGTTATTCGTGGCTTGTTGGGTGTAATTGGGGTATTGTTGAGGTTTCTTTGAATTTTCCAGTTTGTGGATTATTCATTGGTAGACTTCGCAATTATAATAATAATGAAGTCTTTATTTGGTAATAAATACCACTATTTACAACACAGATAAACATAATCAACAGAATGCTACAAAATAAAAAATCTATATAAATTGGAACGCTACATATTTTTTAATTCTCCTTTTAAAGGACGCCAGCTCAGTTTCCAATTTAAGATCCAACGGCAAACCGTTGAATAATCTCAAACCACTGTACAAAATCATATTCTGAGCCCTGTTATTTCTGTAAAGATTCAACCTAAAGTCATGCACATTACGCACCAGGTATCCATGAGAATCTCCAACATATGACACGTTATTGCACAAATATTCAGGTAACAACTTATTTTTTAATTTGAATACAAAATTAAAACATTTATCACAATTCTCTGATATACACTGTGCCACCGCAAAGTCTCAAGCAATACAAACTTAGACACAAATCTACTAACTTTCAAAATAATTCTCATTCCCTATTTTGAAGTTTTGCAATCTACTTAACATACTATTGTTACCCACAAACAAAACAGAAGAACAATATTCAAAATGTGGCTTCAGCATAGTATTGAAAATTTTATAGCACTTAAAACTGACACATTCTTTCTAATTTTCAAAAAGTACAATTTTTTTGCAATCTTTCTACAAATGTAATCAAAATGTGCCTTAAAATTCAATTTATCGTCCAAAACAATACCCAAATATTTAATTTGAGTCACCACCTCAACCGAACAACCCTCCATCACTACATCAAGATTATTACACCCTTTACTATTAATAATCATGCATTTTGTCTTATTCAGATTGAGTGCAAGTCTGTTCATCTGAAACCAGTGACACAAATTCTTTAATTCCAGATTAATGATCTTTATACATGAATCTATACTATCTCCAACGACATAAACTAAACCATCATCTGCAAATAAAAGTGATTTTGCCCTATCAAAATGTTATTCATGTCATTAATGTACACCAAAAAAAGTAAAACACCAAGGATAGATCCTTGCGGAACTCCCAAAGAAACATCTATTTCCTCTGACTCAAGATCGTGAACTTTCGTCTTCTGTCTTCTGCCACTCAAGTAAGATTTAAACCAACGCCATTCGTTTCCTCTTATTCCATATTTTAGTAACTTTTGTAACAATATACCTCTGTCCACTGTCTCAAATGCTCTACGGAGGTCCAAAAACACAGCCACTATCACCTCATTGTCATGAACAGCAACTTTCCATTCTCCAATGACATAAGAAATCAACGATTCACAGCTATGTCCCTTCCTAAAGCCTGACTGATATTCCGAAATCATATGATTATTTTCCAAGTAATCAATTAACTGGTTGTTCACTACCTTCTCCAGAATTTTCGACTGAATTGATATCATATTAATCGGTCGAAAGTCCTCACACCTACTCGAATTCTTTACCTTTTCAATTGGTACCACTATGGATTCTTTCCATGAATTGGGAAAAGCACCAGATTCTAAAGATCCACGAACTATAGATAACAAATTTTCACCAATCAAGTCAAATATATCTAGGAACATACCCGCACTAGCAAAATTCACATCTTTCTTGTTGTTCATCAATTTCAGTACCTTATGAAGTTCATCGAGCGTTACCGACTCAAACTTGAAAGAACAACCGGTATCCTCAATTCTGTCCACGTATTGTTTCACCGGAATATTATTATTAATCTCAACAATGCTACCGACAAAATATTTATTAAATTTATCCGCAATTTTCAAGGTGTCCGTGCATTTCTCATTATCAAAAATTACCTCCTTAATATCACCCTTTTGTTCCTTCAAAACGTATGTTTTTTAAAGATTTCCACATCAGCTTTTGATTAACAGAACTATCAATTTTATTACTTATGTAATCTGCTTTGGCTTTGTTAATTTTGATCTTGTATTTATTTCTAATACACCTGTACTTCTCCCACTCAAATGCACTACCTGTTCGAGACGCTCTACAAAATTGATTCAATTTCTGATTCTTCAAATCACTCAGCTCACTCGAAAACCACACACAACCACCAGTCGAAACCCTCTTAGTCTTAACGAATTCCATAATAAGCCGCTGTAAATTTTTATCGAAAGTTTCTGCTTTATAATTACAATCACCGTAGTAAGTGGTCACAATGTCACTCCCAACAACTCTGCTTCTAAATTTTGACCTGTTGTAATTCAGAATATTAATATATTTCTTGTTCTTACTATCCACCTTTGAATCTTGTTTAATTGATACTTCAATAGTCTCATGATCACTTATTTTCATTTCGCTATTAATACTTGCGCTAATGTTATATCCGGCATTAACTATTATGTAATCAATTAACGTCTTTGATTCACTTGCAACTCGAGTGTATTGGTTCACTATCTGGCTAAAACCACTATCTATGATAATCTCGCCCAGCCGAACTCTAGAATTTGAGCTACCTAACCAGTCAACATTGAAATCACCCACCACTATAACACGACCATTTATTTCGCTTAATTCGTCCATGAAGTTTTCAAAATACGCGTAAAATTCAGAAGCCACATTTAAATACTTAGGCGCTCTTAACATCTAAATCCCTTACTATTTACAACCAACCACCAAAATCCAAATCGATAGCAATACTCTTAATTAATTCAAACTTCCACGATTTTTTAATATACAACATTACCCGCCCGTGTGACGAGATACCGAATCGACTCTCACCACATTGTAACCGTCAATCTGAATCAGGCCGTCCTCATCCATCTCCGATAAATGAGTCTCACTCAAGCATACAAACTCAAGCAATATTCGTTAATTAACAGTTCCAATTCACAAAAATTGTTGATCACACCTTGAATGTTTAGATATACACATTTTACAATCGCTGATTGCTAATACATTGTTTTATGCTTTTCAATGTTCACCTTCCTCTTGTATGCTGGACAATCTGTGCTCCAGGTTCCATGGCTGACATCAAGTTGCAGATTTAGCTCCTTGTTGGCTTTAAAACAATTGACACATTTATTGTCCACCTCCGAACAGTTCTTGGAGATATGTCCTTCTTCTCCACACTTGTAGCACAATGAACCAACCGTACAATTCCGTGCCATGTGGTTAAAACCACCACATTTCATCGACACAATTAATCGAGTTTGCGGGATGATTGCTTCCGCAGTTGGCGCATTTTGCTCGAGTTTCCTATCTTTCTTACATTCTTTGGTTAGGTGACTGCCAGCGCATTTTAGACACTTGGGCGCTTTGTGGCAGTTAGCAGTGGCGTGGCTCCACTCCTGGCAGCGGTGGCATTGAATGATGCGCTTGGTATTAATATGTCTTTCCCATCTGACTCTGGTGTTGAGCACTCCTATTATCGTCGTGCGTAAAATTTTTTCTGTCATTTGATTGTTTGTGACAACTAGGAATGCTGTCGATCTTGTACCCTTCATTTTGAAGCATTCCTTGACTTCTAGGGAGTGCTTGAGTTGCAAATCCTCTTTTAGTTCGTCAGCAGTTATGTCACTGTGTAGTCCCTTTAGTACAAATGCGTGAGTTTTTTCTTCTTTGGGTGTGTAGGTATGGAAGGATTTGTTTTGTTTTGCAAGTTGGCTTTTAAGGATTGCCCATTCATCAATATCATAAACAAATATGGTAGCGCTATTATAGCCATACCTCAGGTGGTATCCGTTTTGGACGAAAGTTTTTATCATGTTTTGAAATTCTTTGTGACTTTCGACTTTGTCCGTGATGACGATCGGCGGTGGTCTGTGCGTTGGTTCGATTTCGACGGTGTCTTCGGGATCGATATTCTCCCTTTGGTCGGCATCGGTTTCCATGCAGGAGGTTGATGCACCGTTTTGATTGTCCTTGTCGTCGTATTTTTGTAACACCGAGAATTTATTTTTTAATAATAAAATTGGCACTGGTATTGGGTTAAGTCTTTGACGGCGTGGTTTTTTCGCGTTTGGAAGTTCAAATACACTATCGTTCATACTCCGCTTTGTAAGGCACTTAAATAATTCATTACATTGTTCGATGGTTATAGCTTCACGTGGATTTTTATTTTTATTGTCACTGTTTATTTTGTTATCACTAGACATTTCAATAGCTTTCACTTTTAGTCACTCCGAACAGTTACTTAGAACTTCGACAGATCTGATTAACAAACAATTATTTAACTGGTTTAATAACTTTTAAAGACTGGTAATCACTAGAGCTCGCTCAACACGTCCGCACACGAAAACGGTCGGACGTTTGACATTGACGTTTGATACCTGACAAGACATTGCTTGACTACCGTGATCGGACGAGAACGATTTTTAGATTTAAATATTCTTTATTTATTTCTCGATACAGAATTTTTGTATAAATGTCGATTTTCGTAGAACGGGTATTCTCGACGAGAACGGGTATTCTCAATGTGGTGTGGTCGTTGCCTTAATAAAAGTGGAATTTTTCGGCATCTTGACAAACAAAATCATCAAAAATCCGTAGATCAAGTTCGGTGATTGGTTGGTTTTAAATTTTCAACCAATCACCGAACTTGATCGACGGTTCAACGTGATCTTAAGATTAACTTCGTTCTTAACTTCTCGCCCTATGACTGTTTGCGCACGACCATGTGCGTTTATGAATTGTTCAACTTCCGTGGGTACGGCACTGCGCTTTTGTGGTAACGGTATACCGGTAGGATGTTCCGTTACATTATTTTCTGACCGTTTTTCGTTATTATTTTCAGTTACACTTTCTCTTACAATTAATAAATTATTAATATTTTTGTCACAGTTAGCATTATCACTTTTTTTTGTCAAGCACAACCATAGGTTTTCAATGTCACTTGCGTTTTTAGGATTTTCATCCTTGGTGAAATTTTTTATTAAAAATTAAAAATAACGTCTGCATTGTATCACTATGTAGTAGCTTAGTTTTAGAAGAAAAAAAAATCACAAATTGTTCGAAATTTTCATTCACCACGTGGTTCACTACGCTGTAATTACTCGATCGTGCGCTAGTAAACACGTCCGCACGGTAACACTGCTCGGTCGAGACTGGGACGAGAACGGCAGGCGTTCATATTTTGGCAATATGTCAAAAATCATCCGATGCATTTCGTGCTGGGGGTTGTTACTCAAAAAGTTTAAAAAGGTTGTTACCAATAGTAAGGTCCCCAAGGCTGGGAACATCTCTCCTGCTACATTACAAAGATTAAAAAGCAAAAAAGAGGGCAACGGCACGCGGTGTTCCCAAGCGGTCACATCAAGTATAACCGCGCCCAACAACGGGTATTTCGGATTGTTCGGGACGGAGATTTGCAATTTTTAAGTGTTCGGTTAATATTTTATTGAATATTTAGGATTTACTCAAGGATCATAAAGTGGGGAATTTACATGAGTTTAGTGAAGTTGGTTTTAAATTTTGCTGGATGACCGAGATGTTGTGACCGATTGATAATGTCGTAAAAACTTTGTTGTTGTTTGTACAATTTTCGGATCCTAGTACTATTGACAAAGATATGGGTGTTTTTTTGAAATTGAAAATTTTGGAGTAGGCCGTTATTTTCTAGTTGTCAATAGGTAATAAGATTGCGGTTAAATGTTTCCAAGGGAGATAACGTCTAAAATTGAATTTGAGGTATAGAAGTTACGCCAAAGCGGCAGGTGAGTTGGTGCAACGGATATAGAAGTTAAATTGGTAATATCCAGTTATGAGCCAACGTTGTCCTAAATTTCGTTTTAAAAAATAAATAATAACTGCGTAGCGGCCTAAAATGTAATAATTAGAATGGAAATTTTGTGATAGATTTATTCCTGGCTTGTGGGAAAAAGGTTCGTATACACTCTGCATACCGAGCCTTTTAGCTTCCACTCTTACACTAATTTTGCGCATGTGTGTTGTCAATTTAACATGTTATATTTAGATTTGGAGGTTACTTATGACGCTTGCATTGATTATTTACTAATCAATAATTCGTCTTAATGATCATTAAACTTTGCATGTGTATTGTATATTTCATTATCAGTTATTACTATAACGCCAGTATCGCATCTTTGCAAAAATTTGGATTACAACCTAAGATGTTACCTATGTGAAGTAAGAATATCAACTTTACGTAAATTTACATTTAAGAAATAAGAAATTTTTGAATGATTTTTAATTATTTAAAATCCACGCGAAGTCAACGTATCCAGTCAAGCATGATTTCGTAGCATACAACAATATGTTGTTTATAATAACAAGAAAAAATAATGAAACCATAAAAGAGATTGCGCTTCAAAATGGTTTCGAAACACCTAAGGTTGATTCATTCAATAGTAAGATCGATAGAGAACCTGCAGTTATGAGAATAATACAATTATCTCTAAAAGATGATAACGCGAAGTGGGTTTCAATATTAATTTTATATTCGTATTCGGAAAGAAAGAATTGTCAAAGAGTTAAAGAATATAGGCTAAAAGTTTGCCGATGTGCATCTGTTTGTGTGAAATTTTTTGTCAATTATGTTTTGTATATTAAAATATTGACATAAGATTACATTTTTTAGATTAAGGTGGCAAATACTAACCTTATTTGGCCATAAAAGCAACCGCGGTTAAAAACAGAGTACAGATAACGTACCGTGCTCAAATGTACAACATGATATTTTTGAACATTTGTCGATAACATGTTATAATTTGAAGTAAAAATACATTTATAGTTAATGAATAAATAAATAAACAAAACAGGCCTGCGAAAAGATTCAGTTATTCGCAAGACATTGGTATTTGCCGCCTTAAACAAAATAGAATTTAGCAATCCCATATAAGAAATATTATTTTGTAGTTTTCAAGAGTTACATAAGAAAGCATGAGTAATAGTGCCGACCTTTTAGATCTAGTATACATTACACCGACTCTATTTTAGATTTTTTGTTGATTTTCTTTACATAAACTATTCAGTGTTATTCATATTAAAAGAATTGGGTGTCCAGATGAACTTCGATAGGTATATAGGAGGTTGGCTTCCTATTTGTTATTAATATTCAACAGCGATTCTAACACACGTAAACTTTATTTACAAATTTTATAAACTTAACCACACGATAAACTAAAGTTAATGGTACAACACTGATAATGATCGATCTTCTGAATCTTGTTTTGGTATGTCACCTGTTACAGGGTACCAACAGTATTGCCAGTACCACCCGTAATCGTGGTGTTATTACTTAATTCAAATATTTGAATTAAGTTCTCTACAGGTAGGTTAATGTACACGATGGTCAGGTTACGTTAGTAGCAATGAAAGTTAAATTGCTAAATCAACGTTGGAGAACTTGCTTCAATTGCAAAATATTGAAGTAAAGCAGAGGAAGGAGTTCTATCAGCCTTCAATTGTAAAGAAATTGTTTCCCGACAATACCAGGACAAAGAAACAAGTTTCAAGTACCAAATTCAGGACGTAAGTTTGTTTTTAAATATAACAAGCCTATAATTTTTAATAATTGTGTTAAATTATGCAATATTAAAACTTTAACATTAATTAAAAATGTAACTATAATATTATTAGTTAATTACTATTAATATGTAACATTGGATAATCATTTTTCAATGCCTGTAACTGTGATATTTTATTAATTTATTAATTAGGGACTAATTTGTAGTGTCGCTTACGTTTTCCAACACGTTGGGCTGGAATAATTTATCTTCTCGATTTTTAGTTAAATTGACAAAGCATTTTAATGATCTAACCTTTTAGTGACTTTATTTCCGACATTAAATTTGTCTAGTTTTTCTTTAAAAAAAATTAAATTATTTTCTTATAATTTGTAATCATTAATTTGCAATACATTTCATTGCAAGGGTCATGAACGTTTCTTATCGTATGAAAGCGTTTCAAGTTACACGACGCGACGGCTATTATTTTTAGCTGCAATTTTTATTTTTCACGTAATATTTGAAAATGTGATTTCTAACCTGTATTTTAACTTTATTTGTACCTAAATCTAGATTATTTGATACCTAAATCGATTTAATTTAATTAATATTTCTTAAAATTTTACTTTTTTAGTCGCGATTTTAAATTACAGTACCTTTTTAAAATATTCATCTCATTGTTTTGAATTCGATTTATTTTTTCGCTCGATGCCCTTTACTTACTTTAATTTCATTACCTATTGGGCATTTTTAATAATTTCATTTCCTTTACATTAGTCTATGGGCACGTTATTTTGGTACTTTATTTATGATTTCGTGTATAATTAATTCTTCGCTAATATCAATATTAATAAGTAATATTTACTTCCCTATCTTTTCCATGAACCATCGATTTGTTAAAAATTATTAAAATTTAAAGAGTAAAATCCATCCTGTATATCATATACCGTTTAGTTGGAATGTGCAACATAATCGAATTTATTGTGTTAACAACGGAAATATCAACTTAAAACTTGCATTGTTTGTTACAATTATAATATTTTTATTAACTAAATTTTAAACAATTTACTTTATAAATTAATTGAGCCTTTTTCATTTTCAATATTTCCCTATGATGTATTTGAAATTTCTATTTGACTTAAACCACGTATTAAAACTTTTATTATAAAAAAAAACAAATTATTTTGGTCCTCCAGTTCAATTTGGCAATATTCGGCGATATTTACCATCCGAAAACGGAAAATTTAGTCATTGAGGATATTTGTGTTAAGTTATTAATATTTGTTGTTGTTTTAAGTAGTTGGTAGGGTTTGCCAACAGAATATGCATTCATGTTTCAACTAGTCAAGCTGTCGGAACGAAATCAATATTAATTCATTATATTATTCAAAAATTATAGAATTTTTATATAGTCGAGATAATACTCACCACTATAGCCAAAGCCACGTGTATTCTAAATTTAATAATCTTTTTATTTTTAAACAACGCTTCAAGCAGTAATTATTAAATTAATATGGCTATAAAAATTGACACCTATCAGATATATCACCAATCGATCCTCTGATCATTTTAATAATTATGTCTGCCCGATCGGTTTTGATTGATTTTATTTGGAGTCAATTTGATTTTACTTTCATACTTTTTTAAAATTTTGTAGAAAACTTGAACAAAAAACGAGAACTTTTATATGTTTTCAAAAGCCTCGGCGAATTTTATAAACGCCTAAGCTATTGATATTTTATATTGTTAATGGATTACTGATTTTTAAAGAACATTCACTTTTCTATAAATTAGATTATCATCTACAATAGTTTCAACGGATTTTGAGTTAGGAATTAAATTAAGAGTAGAAATGTTAAAAAATTTAAAGTTATATTTTTTTCGAACCCTGTATCATTTAAAAAAATGTCTTACACATAAAAAGTTTTAACGGCCTAATTCGGATAGGAAATTTAACGGGGAACAACTTGAGTTAAAAATCAAAAAATTCTTGTTTGAATGACAATATTCTTTTGAATTTAAACAAAACTTTTTTGTAGAAAAGTAAAAATTTTACTCCGTTGCGGGGATGGATACCCTGTGTATTTCGGACTTCTGCTTGTCTACAAATTTGGTTTTACAAATTTACACAACGAATCACAAAATTATAAATATTAAACCAAAGTTGTTTAATAAGTAAATTAGGGACGGTCAAGAAACCCAAATTCGGATTGTCTTGATTTTTGAAGTAAATTATGAAAGAGGACATCGTTCTCTACACATTAGAAATATAAATTTTGAAAAACGACTTTAAAATTTTAAATCGGCTGTGGTTGCGTTAATCAAAACTGACCTTCCGCTCTGCTGCGCTTCAGCCGCTGCAAGCCGTTTTAAAAACGCTTTACTCGTTAAAAGTATCCCTAGACCGGTCCTAATAGAAAAATTGGGGATTTTAACCGACAGATAGAAAACCCCCCACTTAAAACCCCCCCCCCCCAAAAAAAAAAAAAAAAATTTAAAAAATTAAAAACCCCAAAACCCCATTCCCAAAAAAACCCCCCCCAAACCCAAAATTTCCCCAAAAAAAAAAAAAATTTAAAAACCAAAAACCCCCATCCCAAAAAAAATTCCCCAAAAACCCCAAAAACCCCAAAAAAATAAAAAAAAAGGGCAAAACCTCCCCAAATTAAACCCCAAAATTAAAAATTTAAAAAAAAAATTTCAAAAAAAATAAAAAACCCAAACCCCCCCCCCAAAAAACCCCAAAAAAAAAAAAAAATCCTTAAAAAAAAACCCCCCACCCCCCTTCCCAAACCCCAAAAAAACCCCCAAAAAAATTTTCCCCAAAAACCCTAAACCCCCCCAAAATTTTCCCCCCCGAAAAAACCCGGGGTTTTAAAAAACCCTTTTTCCCAAACCCCTTTTTCCCCCAAAATTTCCTCCCTTTTAAAAAATAAAAGGGGTTTTTTTTTAAAATTTTTTTCCCTTTTTTAAAAAATTTTCCCCTTTCTTTTTCCTTTTGGGGGGTTTCCTTTTTTTTTTTTCCCCCGGGGCCTTTTTTTTAATTTTTCCCTTCCCTTTAAATTTCCCCCCTTCTTAAAATTTTTCCCCCCCTTTTTTTTTTTTTTTAAATTTTTTGGGGCCCAAATTTTTTTAATTTCCAAACCCCTTTTTTTTTTTTCCCCCTTTTCCCCCAAATTTTTTTCCCCAATTTGTTTTTTAAAATTTTCCAGCCTTTTTTTTTCCTTTTAAGTCCCTTAAAACCCGGAAAATTTTTTTTGGAAATTCCCCGGGTTTTTTTTTTCCCAAAAATTTTTTTTTTGGGGGTTTTTTAAAACCCAAAAATTTTTTTTTTGGAATGTTTAAAAAAAGGGGCCAAAAATTTTTTTTTAAAAAAAAATTTTTTTTTTAAATTTTAAACCAAAATTTTTTTTTTTAAAAAATTTTATGGAAAAATTTTTTTCCCAAAAATTTTAAATTTTTTAAAATTTTAAAATTTTTTTTTTTTAAAATTTTTAAATTTTCCTATTTCCCCCTTTTTAAAATTTTTAAAATCATTTTAAATTTTTTGGGGAAAAATTGGGGAAAACTTTAATTTTTTAATTTTTTTAAACCCATTTTAAAATTTTTGGGTTTTGTTTTTTTAATTTATTTTTTTTTTTTATCAATTTAAAAATTTTTTTTTTTTTTTAATTTTAATTTTTAAAAAAAATTTTTTTAAAAAAATTTGGAAAAGGGAAATATTTAAAAAAATTAACAAACCCTTTTTTTCCCATTAAAAACCCTGGGAAAGGGTTTTAATTTTTAAATTTTTAAAAAATTTTGGTTTTATTTAAATTAAAATTTTAAAAAACCAAAATTAATAAATTTAAAATTTTTTGAAATTTTAAAATTAAAAAAATTAAAATTTTTTTTTTTAAAATTCCTTTTTTTTTTTTTTTAAAAATTTTAAAAAAAAAGGGTTTTGGGAAAAATTTTGAAAAAAAAAATTTTTTTAAATTAAAAAAAATTTTTTTTTTTTTTTAAAAAAAAATTTTTTAAAAGGTTTTTTTTTTTTTAAAAAATAAAAAAAAAAAATTTTTCTTTTTTCCTTTTTTTTTTTTTTTAAAAAAAACCAAAAATTTTTTTGGGAGAAATTTAAAAATTCCAAAAATTTAATTAAAAAAAAATTTTTAAAAACCCCCCCTTTGAAACCAAAATTTGGGAAAATTTTTGGGTTTCCCCCCGGGTTTTTTTAAAAATTTTAAATTTAAAATTTTTGGGGGTTTAAAAAAAAATTTGGGGGGGACCCCTTTTATAAAATTTCCCTTTTAATTTTCTTTTTTCCCAAACTTTGCCCAATAATTTTTTAAAATTTTTTGGGGGGAAAAAGGGAAAACCAAAAAATTTTTTTCCCTAAAAATTTTTAAATTTTAATTTAATTTAATTTTTTAAAAAAAATAAAATTAAAAAAAATTTTAAATTCCCTTTTTAAAAAAAACCCCAATTTAAAAAGGGGGCAAAAAAACCCTAAAAAATTTTTAAAAAATTTTTCCCCAAAATTTTTTTAAAAAAAACCTTTTCCTTTTCCAAAATTTAAAAACCTTCAATCCCCCGGGGTTTTAAATTTTTCCCCCCTTTCTTTAAAATTTAAAATTAAATTTTTTTTTGGTTTTAAACCCTTTTTTAAAAAAACCCTTTAAAAAAAAAGGGGGTTTTTTTTTGGAAAATTAAACAAATTTCAAAAAAAGGGAAAAATTTTTTTTTTTTTAAAAATTTTTTCCCCGGCGGGGGGTTTTTTCGTTTTAAAATTTTTCCCTTTTTTTTCCTTTTTTATCTTAAGGTTAACACCCATTTTTGGGTGGGAAATTTAAAATTTTTAAAAATTTTTAAAAAATTTTTTTTTAAAAAACCCAAAATTTTTTTTTTCCCCCGGGAAAAAATTTTAAAAATTTTTGGTAATTTTTTTGGGTTTAAAACCCCTTTTCTTTTTCCCCCAAAGGCCCCCTTTTTAAAAAAACCCTTTTTTAAAAATTTTTTTTTCCCCCCAAAAAAAACCCCCCTTTTAAGGGTTTTTTCCCCGGGGGAAAAAAAAAAAAATTTTCCCAAAAATTTTTCCTTTCTTTAACTTAAAAATTTTTGGGTTTAAATTTTTCCCCGGAATTTTTTTTCCCAAAAATTTTTAATTTTTTTAATTTAAAAAATTTTTAAAATTCCAAGGTTTCTTAAAAAATTTCAAAAAAATTTTTAAAAGGAAAAAAGGGTTTTTTTCCCCTTGAAAAACGTTTTTTTTTTGGAAGATTTTTTTTTAAAAAAAAATTTTTTGGAATTTTTCCCAAAAAAGGGGAAGGTTTAAATTTAAAAACCCCCTTTTTTCCCTTTTTTTTTCCCTTTTAAAAAATTAAATTAAAAACCCCCAAAAATTTTTGGAAATTTTCCCGGAAGCTTTAAAAAAGGGTTTTAAAATTTTTCCCAAAAAATTTTAAAAAATTTTTATTTTTTAAAAAAAAAAAATTTTTTTGGGTTTTTTTGGGTTTTCCCTTTTTTTTTTTTTGGTAAATTTGGGCAAAAATTTAAAAAATTTTCCCCTTTTTTAAAAAAAAATTTTTAAAAATTTTTTTAAAGTTTCAAAAAAAATTTTTTTTTTTTTTTTAAACCCTTTTTCCTTTAAAATTTTAAATTTTTCCCCCCCAAAACCCCCTTTTTTTTCCCAAACATTTGGGAAGAACCCCCCCTTTCCCCCTTTTTTTAAAACAAATTTTTTTTTAAAAAACCCGGGGAAATTTGGCCCAAAATTCAAAAAAATTTTTTAAAAAGGGGGGAAAAAAGGGTTTTTTTGGCCCAAGAAAAAATTTTTTCCCCGGGAAACCAAACCCCAAAAAAATTTAAATTTTTTTTTCCCAAAATTAAAGGGTTTAAAAAAAAAGGGAAAATTTTTTCCCCCTTTTTTCCCCAAAAATTAAAAATTTTAAAAAATTTTGAAAAACCAAAAACCCTTTTAAATTTTTTTTTTTGAAATTTTCCCCCCAAAAATTTTTTTAAATTTTTTTTTAAAATAAAAAAATTGGGGGGTTTAAAAATTTTTTTTTAAAATAATTTTTAAAACCTTTTTTAAAAAATTTTTTTTAAATTTTTTTTTTCCCTTTTGGTTTTTTAAAATTTTTGTTTCCCCAAAAAAAAATTTTTTGGGTAAAATTTTTTTCCCCCTTTTTTAAATTTTTTCTTTTAAAATTTTTGTTTGGCCCTCCAAAGGGGGGTTTTTTTAACTTTTTTTCCCCCCTTTTAAAAACCCCGCTTTTAATTTTTTTGGTTAATTTTTAAAAACCAAAACTTAAATTAAACCCCCAAAAAAATTCAAAAAAAAAATTTTAAAAATAAAAAAAAGGGTGGAAAAACCCTTTTTTTTCCCCCCCAAAATAAAAAAATTTTTTCCCCAAATTTTCCAAACCCCTTTTTAAAAAATTTTTTTGGGGGTGGTTTTTGAACTTAAACGGTTTTAAAAATTTTTTAATTTAAATTGAAAACCCCCAAACTTCCCCTTTAAAAAATTTTAAAATCGGGGGAAAAACTTTTTTTTTTGGTGGGGTTTGAAAGGGGCCTTAAATTTTTCCTTTCTTGGTTTTGGGGGGTTTCAGGTGGGGTTTTCAAAATTTGTTTTTTTAAAAATTAATTTTTTTTTAAACAAAATTTTTATTTTTTTAAAATTTTTTTCCGGGTTTTTAAATTCCCTTTGGCCTTTTTTTTTTAAAATTTTTTTGTTTAAATTTTTTTTTCCCCAAAACCCCCAATTTTTTTTTTGGTGAAATTTTTTTTTTCCTTTTTTTTAAATTTTTTTTTTTAATTTTTTAAATTTCCCAAATTAAATTTTGGGGGTTTAAGCCTTTTTTTTTTGGTTGGTTTCCAAAAAAAATTTTTTAAAAAAAGGGTTTTTTTAACTTTAAATAACAATAAATTAAAAAAAAAAAAAAAAACCGGCCCCTTTTCAACCCCTTTTTGGGTTTAAAATTATTTTTTAACTTTTTTTTTTTTTTTTTGGGGGGGCCCCCTTTTTGGGGGGGCCCGGGGAAAAATTTTTCCCAAAAAAAATTTTTTTTGGGGCCCCCCCCCCCTTTTAAATTTTTTCCCCTTTGGGTTTTAAAGGTTTTAAAATTTTGGGGTTTTGGTTTGGGTTTAAAATTTTTGGGGTTGATTTTGGGCCCAAATTTGGGTTTTCCCTTTTTTTTTTTGTTTTTAAATTCCCCTTTTTTTTAAAATTTTTTTTTTTAAAAAAAAAAATTAATTTTTGGGTTTTAATTTTGGAAATCTTTTTGGAAACCCCTTTTAAAAAAAAAATTTTTTATTTGGGGTTTTTTTTTTAAATTTTAAAAATTCCAATTTTAAAAAAAATTTTTTTTTAAACCTTTCCCATTTTTTTGGGTTTTTTTAAGGTTTAAACCCTTTTTTTTTTTTTTTTTTAAATTTTTTGGGGTTTGTTATTTTTTACCCCTTTTTTTTTTTAAAATTTGGGGAAAAAGGAATTGGAAATTTCCAAACATTGGGTTTTTCCTTTTTTTTTTAAAAATTTTTTTTGTTTTTTATTTTTGGGGGCCCCTTTTTAAATTTTTTTTTTTAAAAAAAAGGTTTGGGCCCCCCGGGCCAAATTTAAAATAAAAAATTTTAAACCTCCGTTTAAAAGGGGAAAGCGTTTAAAAAATTTTTAAAATTTTTAATTTTTAAAACAATTTAAAAAAGGGGGAAATTTCCCTTTTTAAAAAAATTTTTTGTTTTTTAATTTTTTTTAAAACCGAAAAAGGGAAAAAAACCAAAAAGAAAAAAAGGGAAAAAAGGGGAAAAAAATTTTAAAACTTGGGTTGAAAAAAATTTTGGGATTTTTTTAATGGTTGGGGGAAAATTTTTTAATTTAAAACCCCCCAAAAAAAGGTTAAAAATTTTAATGGGAAAAAAAAAAGGCCCGGGGGGGGGGTTTTTTAAAAAAAAAAGGCCCCAAAAAAAAATTTAAAGGGGAAAAAAAAATTTTAATGAAATTTTTTTAAATTTTAAAAGGGGTTTTTTGGGGGAAAAAATTTTAAAAATTTTTAAAACCCTTTTTTTAAAAAAAAATTTTTTTTCCCCTTTTTCCCTTTTCCCCCCCCCTTTTTCCCATACTAACAAAATTTAAAAAAAGGACCTTTTAACCCCCCCCCCAAAAAAAAAGGGAGGGGGAAAAAAGGGGGGGGGGGAAAAAAAAATTTAAAGAATTTTTTGGGGGGAAAAACCTTCCCAAAAGGGGGAAAAAAATTTAAAAGGGAAAAAAAATTTTGGGAAAGGGAAACCCCCCCAAGGGAAAGGAAAAAAAAAAAAAAAAAAAAAAAAGGGGGGCCCCCGGGGGGGGGGGAAGGGGGCCCCGGAAAAGGGGGGCCCAAAAGGGTTTTTTTCCCCCAAAGGGGAACCCCAAATTTGGAAAAACCCCCCCCCCCCCAAAAAAAAAAGGGAAGGGAAAAGGAACCGGGGAAAAAAGGAAATGGGGGGGAATTGGGAAAAAAAAAAACCCTAAAAGGAAAAACCCCGGGGGAAAAGGGGAAGGAAAATTAAAAAAAAAAATGGGGGAAAAAAAAAAAAAAAACCCCAAGAAAAAAAAACCCCCCCAAAAAGGCAGGAAAAAAAGGGGAAAGGAAAAAAGAAATTTAAAAACCCCCAAAAGGGGCCCAAAAAAATTTAAAAGGAAAAAAAAAGGGAAAAACCATTAAAAAAACCCCGGGGGGAAAAAAAAACCCCGGAAGACCCAAGGGGGGAAAAAACCGGGGGAAACCTAAAGAAAAAAAATTTAAAAAAAGGAAGGGGGGGCCCCCCTTAAAAGGGGAACCCTTTAAACCCCCTTTTGGAAAAGGAAAAAAAGGGGGGAAAACCCCTTTGGGGGGAAAGGAAAATTTGAAAAATTAAAAAAAAGGGGGAAAAAACCCCCCCCAAAATTTTCCGGGGGAAGGGGGGGGGGCCCCGGGAAAAAAAAACCAAAAAGGGTTTGGAAGGGTTTTCCCAAAAAAAGGGGGAAAAAACCCAAAACCCACCAAAAAAGGAAAGGGGGGAAAGGGCCCCGGCCCCCCTTGGGGCCCAAAAGGAAATTGGGGAAAACCCGGAAAACCCTTAAAAGGAAAGGGAAAGCCAATTTCCCAAAGGGGGGAAAAAGGAAAAATTAAAAGGGGGGAAAACCCCCAAAAAACCCAAAATTGGGGGGGGATTCCGGGGGAAAAGGGCCCCCAAAAAAAAAAAAAAGGGAAAAAAGGAAAAAAGGGAAACAAAAAAAAAAAAAAAAAAAAAAGGGGGAAAAAAACCCCAAAAGGGAAAAAACCCCGGGGGGGGCCCTGGGGCCCAGGTTCCAAAAGGGAGGGAAAGGGGAAAACCGGGAACCCTTTGGGGGGGGGAATAACCCCCCGGAAAAACCAACTCCCGGCAGTTTTAAGGGGAAAAAGGGGGGGCCGGGAAGGGGGAAAAGGAAAAAAGGGAAAAAAAAAAAAAACCCCCCCAAAAGGATCCAAAATTTGGGAAGGAAATTTGGGCCTTAAAAACCAAATTTTAAAAACCCCCAAAAGGGGCCCGAAAATTTTTGGGGGGAACCCAAAAAAAAAAAAATTTTGGAAAGGGGGAAAAAAAAAGGCCCCCCGGTTTTTAAAAAAAAGGGGGGGGGGCCCCCAAAAAAAAAAAAAGGGAACAAATCCCGGGGGGGGAAAAGTCGGAAAAAAAAACCCAAAAAAAAACCCCCGGGAAAATTGGTGGGTTTTGGGACCTTAAAAGGGGGGGCCCTCCAACCCAAAACCGCCCAAAGAAAAATTAAAACCCCCCCTTTAAAAACCCTTAAAAAAAAAGGGCAAAAGAAAGGGGTTTGGGGAAAAAAGGGGGCCCCTTTAAAAAACCCCGGGGCCCCCCTTTTTTTACCCCCCCCTTTGGGGGGGGCCAACCGGAAAAAGGGGGTTTTAAAAAAGGAAGGCCCTGGGGAAAAAAGGGGGGGTTTTTTTGGAAAACCAAAAAGGGGTTTGGGAAAAAAACGGAAAACCAATTTAAAAAAAAAAAAAAACCCAAACCAAAGGTTTGGCCAAAAGGGTTTAAAAAAAAGAAAGGTAATTGGGGGAAAAAGGGAAATTTTTTTTAACCCTTTTAAAAATTTTTTTTTTTATGTTTTAAATTTTTTTTTAAGGAAGGGCCCCAAAATTTTTTTTTGGGGGTTGGGGGGGCCAGGGGGGGAACCCAAAAAAAAAAAAAGGGGGGCCCAAAGGGAAAAGGGCCAAGCCCTTGGCCCAAAATTCCCCCCAAAAAAAGGGGAAGGGGTTTTTAAACCCAAAAAAGGGGGCCCCCGGGGGGGCCCCCCCCGGGGAAATCGGGGGGAAGGGGGACCCCCGGCCTTCCCCCCGGGGGCCAAGGGGGGAAAAAAAAAAGGGGGGGAAACCAAATTTCCCCCGGGGGGGGGGAAAACCCCAAAGGGGAAAATTTTTGGGGCCCCCCCGGGGAAAAGGGAAACCCCCGGGGGAACCCAAACCCTAAACCAAAACCAAAATTTTTTGGGGGGGAAAAAGGGCCCCCTTTTTTGGGGGCCCAAAAAGGGGGAACCCCCAAAAACCGGGGGAAAAAAAGGGAAAAAACCCAAAAAAAAACCCCCCAAAAAAAAAAGGAAAAGGGAAAAAATTTAAACCCGGTTAGTTTTCCCCAAAAAAATTTTTTTTTTTTTTTTTTAAAAAAATTTTTCCCCCCAAAAAAGGGGGGGGTTTTTTTTTAAAAAACCAAAGGGGGAAAAAAGGTGAACCCCCCGGGGTTTTGGGGCCTTGGGAATCCAAAGGGCCCAAAAAAAAGGGGGAAAAGGGAAGGGGGAAAAAACCCCAGGAACCTAAAAATTTTTTTTTTTCCTTTTTAAAAAAAAAAACTTTCCCCAAACCCCCCCCCCAAAAAGGGGGGCCCCCGGGAAAAACGCCCGGGGAAAAAAGGGCCAAGGGTTGGGGAAAAAAAAAACCCCCCCCCCGGGGTTAAACCAATTTCCCCGGGGTTTTTAAAATTTTGGGGGTTCGTCCCCCGGGGGGGCCCCCTTGGGGGGGGGAAACCTTTTTCCCCCCCAAAAAGGGGAAAACCCAAAGGGGGGGGAAAAAAAAAAATTTTTTTCCCAACCCCCCTAAGGGGGCTTAAAAATTTTAAGGGGCCCCCAAAAGGGGCCCCCCAAAAACCCAAAAGGGGGAAAAAAAGGGGGGGTCCCCCCGGGGGGGGAAAACCCCGGGGGTGGGGGGAAAGGAAAGGTCCCCGGCCCTTTTTGGAACCCAGGAACCGGAACCGGGGCCCCCCGAACGGGAAAAGGGTTTCCCCCCCCAAACCAAGGGTTTGGGGGTTAAACCCAAACGGAAAAACCCAGAAGGGGGGTTTTTTTCCATAATTTTAAATGCCAAAAAAGGGGGGGGTTTTACCAAATTTTTTCCCCCCCTTTGGGAAGGGTTTTGGGAAAAAAGGGGGGGTTTAACCCCCAAAAAAAAATTTAAATTTTTTTTTTAAAACCCCTTTTTGGGGGGTTTTAAAAGGGAAAAAAAACCTTTTAAAAAAGGGAAAATTTTTTTGGGGGGTTTGGAAAAAAAAGGGGGAACCCAAAGGGGGAAACAATTCCTTTTGGGGCCCCCCCCCCAAAAATTCCCCAAATTTTAAATCCCCGGGGGGATAATTTTGGTTTTTTTCCCCATTTCCCAAACCCCCTTGGGGGGGAAAAATTTAAGGGGGGGGTTTTTTTCCCCCCGGGGTTTCCCTTTTCCTTGGGTTTTGGTTTTTTGGGGGGGGGGAACCAAAGGGGGGCCCCCCGGGAAACCCGGGGGGTTTCCCAAAAACCCCGCCCCCCCGGGGGGCCGGAAAGGGGGGCCCCAATTAAAAGGGGGAAATTTTTTTAAAAAAAGGGGGGTTTTTTTGGGGAAACTTTTTTAAAAAGGAATTTTGGGGGAAAAAATTTTAAAATTAAAAAAAGGGGGTTTTTTTTTTAATTTTCCCCCCGGGGGGGGCCTTTTTTTTTTTTTTTTATAAAGGGTTTTTTTTGGTTGGTTTTAAGGTTTTTGGGGGTTTGGGGGGAAAAGGGTTCCGGAAAAAATTTTTTTCCTTTTTTTAAATTCCCCGGGGTTTTGGGGTTGGGGGTTTTTTAAAATTTTTCCCCTTTAAATTTTTAAATCCCAAATGTTTTTTGAATTTTTTAAAAGGGAAAAAAGGTTGGTTTTTTTTTTGGCCCTTTTTAAAATTGGAACGGGTTTTTTAAAATTTAAAAAAAATTTTTTAAATTTTCCTTTTAAATGGGAAAAGGTTTGTTTTTTCCAAGGGTTTTTTGCCCAATTTTGGGGTTTTTGGTTTTGGGAAACCAAGGTTTTTTCCTTTTTGGTTGAATTTTTTTTTGAAAACCCCGGGAAAATTGGCCCGGGGGGGGGCCGGAAGGAATTTTTTTTTTTTTTAAAAAAGGTTTTTTTTTTTTGGCTTTTTTTTTTTGGGTTTTGGCAAAATTCCTTGGAAAAAGGTTAAAGGCCTTTTTAAAATTTGGAATTTAAAATTTTAAAGGGGGAAAAATTTTTGGGAAATTTTAAAAAACCCCTTTTTAATTTTTTTTTTGGCCCAAAATTTTTTGGGAAAATTAAATTGTTTTGGGATTTTGGGGATGGGGAAATTTTAAAGGGGTGGGTTTTTTTTTTTGGGGTTTCAAATTTGTTGAATTTAAAAAAGGGGTTTCCTTGTTTTGTTGGTTCCTTCCCTTTTTTTTCCCCCAAAAAAATCAATTATGTTCCAAAATTAAAAGGCTTTTTAAAGGGTTGATTTTTTTTTTTAAAACGGGGTTTTGGTTAATTTCCAAAAAAAAGGGGTTTTGGGGGGTTTTTGGGGTTTTTTAAATAAAAGGGGTTTTTTTTTGGGAAACCCCCCCAAAAATTCCCCTTTTTTGAAAAGGGAAAGGGGCCGGGGGGGGACCAAACCCTTGTTTTTTAAAATTTTTTTCCCGGGTTTTTTTTTGGGGGGGGAAAAAACCCGGGGTTTTTTTTGGGGGAAACAAAGGGGTTGGGGGTTGGGTTTTGACGGTTTTTCTTTTAAAAAAATTTAAAAAAAAAAATTTTTTCTTTTTTTTTTTATTTTAAAAATTTTTTTGGGGTAAAAAGGTTTTAAAAAAAAACCAAAATTTTTTGGCCCTTTTGGTTTTGGAAAGGGAAAATAAAAAGGGGGGGGGAAAAAATTTTTTTCCCTTTTTAAAAATTTTTTTTAAAAACCCTTTAATAAATTTGGAAAGGGGTTTGGTTTTTTCCAAAACGGTTGGTGGGTTTTGGGGTTTTTTTTTTTAAATTTTTTTTTAAAAAAAGGAAATTTTGGACCAAACCCCCCTTTTTTTTGGGGCGTTTTTTTTTTTTTTTAAAAAAATTTCCAAAAGGGGAAATTTTTCCCCTTTTTTAAATTTTTTTAAAGGGTTTGGGAAGGGCCCGGGAAAATTTAAGGGGAATTTATTTTTAAAAAAATTTTTTATCGGGGTTTTTTTTTTTTCCGGGGAAAAATTTTTTTCCCCCTTTTTTAGGGAAAAAAAATTTTAAAAAAATTTAAAAAAATTGGTTTTAAAAAAATCAATTTTTTTTAAATTTTTTTAAAAAAAACCCGGGGGGGTTTTTTTCCTTAAACCAAAAAAAATTTTTTTCCGGGGGTTTTTCCCGGTTTTTTTTTAAATTTTTTTTTGGGGCAAAATTTTAAAAAAAATTTTCCTCGGGGTTTGGGGGAAAAATTTTCCTTTTTTAAAATTTTGTTTTTCCATTTTTTTTTTGGAAATTGAAATTTGGTTTTGAAAAAATTTTTTTTTTAAAAAGGATTTAAAATTTAAACCCGGGGAAATTTTTTTTTTTCCCCTTTAAATTTAAAAATTTTTTTTTTTTTAAAAAAAACCCCCCACTTAAAACCCCCCCCCCCCAAAAAAAAAAAAAAAAATTTAAAAAATTAAAAACCCCAAAACCCCATTCCCAAAAAAACCCCCCCCAAACCCAAAATTTCCCCAAAAAAAAAAAAAATTTAAAAACCAAAAACCCCCATCCCAAAAAAAATTCCCCAAAAACCCCAAAAACCCCAAAAAAATAAAAAAAAAGGGCAAAACCTCCCCAAATTAAACCCCAAAATTAAAAATTTAAAAAAAAAATTTCAAAAAAAATAAAAAACCCAAACCCCCCCCCCAAAAAACCCCAAAAAAAAAAAAAAATCCTTAAAAAAAAACCCCCCACCCCCCTTCCCAAACCCCAAAAAAACCCCCAAAAAAATTTTCCCCAAAAACCCTAAACCCCCCCAAAATTTTCCCCCCCGAAAAAACCCGGGGTTTTAAAAAACCCTTTTTCCCAAACCCCTTTTTCCCCCAAAATTTCCTCCCTTTTAAAAAATAAAAGGGGTTTTTTTTTAAAATTTTTTTCCCTTTTTTAAAAAATTTTCCCCTTTCTTTTTCCTTTTGGGGGGTTTCCTTTTTTTTTTTTCCCCCGGGGCCTTTTTTTTAATTTTTCCCTTCCCTTTAAATTTCCCCCCTTCTTAAAATTTTTCCCCCCCTTTTTTTTTTTTTTTAAATTTTTTGGGGCCCAAATTTTTTTAATTTCCAAACCCCTTTTTTTTTTTTCCCCCTTTTCCCCCAAATTTTTTTCCCCAATTTGTTTTTTAAAATTTTCCAGCCTTTTTTTTTCCTTTTAAGTCCCTTAAAACCCGGAAAATTTTTTTTGGAAATTCCCCGGGTTTTTTTTTTCCCAAAAATTTTTTTTTTGGGGGTTTTTTAAAACCCAAAAATTTTTTTTTTGGAATGTTTAAAAAAAGGGGCCAAAAATTTTTTTTTAAAAAAAAATTTTTTTTTTAAATTTTAAACCAAAATTTTTTTTTTTAAAAAATTTTATGGAAAAATTTTTTTCCCAAAAATTTTAAATTTTTTAAAATTTTAAAATTTTTTTTTTTTAAAATTTTTAAATTTTCCTATTTCCCCCTTTTTAAAATTTTTAAAATCATTTTAAATTTTTTGGGGAAAAATTGGGGAAAACTTTAATTTTTTAATTTTTTTAAACCCATTTTAAAATTTTTGGGTTTTGTTTTTTTAATTTATTTTTTTTTTTTATCAATTTAAAAATTTTTTTTTTTTTTTAATTTTAATTTTTAAAAAAAATTTTTTTAAAAAAATTTGGAAAAGGGAAATATTTAAAAAAATTAACAAACCCTTTTTTTCCCATTAAAAACCCTGGGAAAGGGTTTTAATTTTTAAATTTTTAAAAAATTTTGGTTTTATTTAAATTAAAATTTTAAAAAACCAAAATTAATAAATTTAAAATTTTTTGAAATTTTAAAATTAAAAAAATTAAAATTTTTTTTTTTAAAATTCCTTTTTTTTTTTTTTTAAAAATTTTAAAAAAAAAGGGTTTTGGGAAAAATTTTGAAAAAAAAAATTTTTTTAAATTAAAAAAAATTTTTTTTTTTTTTTAAAAAAAAATTTTTTAAAAGGTTTTTTTTTTTTTAAAAAATAAAAAAAAAAAATTTTTCTTTTTTCCTTTTTTTTTTTTTTTAAAAAAAACCAAAAATTTTTTTGGGAGAAATTTAAAAATTCCAAAAATTTAATTAAAAAAAAATTTTTAAAAACCCCCCCTTTGAAACCAAAATTTGGGAAAATTTTTGGGTTTCCCCCCGGGTTTTTTTAAAAATTTTAAATTTAAAATTTTTGGGGGTTTAAAAAAAAATTTGGGGGGGACCCCTTTTATAAAATTTCCCTTTTAATTTTCTTTTTTCCCAAACTTTGCCCAATAATTTTTTAAAATTTTTTGGGGGGAAAAAGGGAAAACCAAAAAATTTTTTTCCCTAAAAATTTTTAAATTTTAATTTAATTTAATTTTTTAAAAAAAATAAAATTAAAAAAAATTTTAAATTCCCTTTTTAAAAAAAACCCCAATTTAAAAAGGGGGCAAAAAAACCCTAAAAAATTTTTAAAAAATTTTTCCCCAAAATTTTTTTAAAAAAAACCTTTTCCTTTTCCAAAATTTAAAAACCTTCAATCCCCCGGGGTTTTAAATTTTTCCCCCCTTTCTTTAAAATTTAAAATTAAATTTTTTTTTGGTTTTAAACCCTTTTTTAAAAAAACCCTTTAAAAAAAAAGGGGGTTTTTTTTTGGAAAATTAAACAAATTTCAAAAAAAGGGAAAAATTTTTTTTTTTTTAAAAATTTTTTCCCCGGCGGGGGGTTTTTTCGTTTTAAAATTTTTCCCTTTTTTTTCCTTTTTTATCTTAAGGTTAACACCCATTTTTGGGTGGGAAATTTAAAATTTTTAAAAATTTTTAAAAAATTTTTTTTTAAAAAACCCAAAATTTTTTTTTTCCCCCGGGAAAAAATTTTAAAAATTTTTGGTAATTTTTTTGGGTTTAAAACCCCTTTTCTTTTTCCCCCAAAGGCCCCCTTTTTAAAAAAACCCTTTTTTAAAAATTTTTTTTTCCCCCCAAAAAAAACCCCCCTTTTAAGGGTTTTTTCCCCGGGGGAAAAAAAAAAAAATTTTCCCAAAAATTTTTCCTTTCTTTAACTTAAAAATTTTTGGGTTTAAATTTTTCCCCGGAATTTTTTTTCCCAAAAATTTTTAATTTTTTTAATTTAAAAAATTTTTAAAATTCCAAGGTTTCTTAAAAAATTTCAAAAAAATTTTTAAAAGGAAAAAAGGGTTTTTTTCCCCTTGAAAAACGTTTTTTTTTTGGAAGATTTTTTTTTAAAAAAAAATTTTTTGGAATTTTTCCCAAAAAAGGGGAAGGTTTAAATTTAAAAACCCCCTTTTTTCCCTTTTTTTTTCCCTTTTAAAAAATTAAATTAAAAACCCCCAAAAATTTTTGGAAATTTTCCCGGAAGCTTTAAAAAAGGGTTTTAAAATTTTTCCCAAAAAATTTTAAAAAATTTTTATTTTTTAAAAAAAAAAAATTTTTTTGGGTTTTTTTGGGTTTTCCCTTTTTTTTTTTTTGGTAAATTTGGGCAAAAATTTAAAAAATTTTCCCCTTTTTTAAAAAAAAATTTTTAAAAATTTTTTTAAAGTTTCAAAAAAAATTTTTTTTTTTTTTTTAAACCCTTTTTCCTTTAAAATTTTAAATTTTTCCCCCCCAAAACCCCCTTTTTTTTCCCAAACATTTGGGAAGAACCCCCCCTTTCCCCCTTTTTTTAAAACAAATTTTTTTTTAAAAAACCCGGGGAAATTTGGCCCAAAATTCAAAAAAATTTTTTAAAAAGGGGGGAAAAAAGGGTTTTTTTGGCCCAAGAAAAAATTTTTTCCCCGGGAAACCAAACCCCAAAAAAATTTAAATTTTTTTTTCCCAAAATTAAAGGGTTTAAAAAAAAAGGGAAAATTTTTTCCCCCTTTTTTCCCCAAAAATTAAAAATTTTAAAAAATTTTGAAAAACCAAAAACCCTTTTAAATTTTTTTTTTTGAAATTTTCCCCCCAAAAATTTTTTTAAATTTTTTTTTAAAATAAAAAAATTGGGGGGTTTAAAAATTTTTTTTTAAAATAATTTTTAAAACCTTTTTTAAAAAATTTTTTTTAAATTTTTTTTTTCCCTTTTGGTTTTTTAAAATTTTTGTTTCCCCAAAAAAAAATTTTTTGGGTAAAATTTTTTTCCCCCTTTTTTAAATTTTTTCTTTTAAAATTTTTGTTTGGCCCTCCAAAGGGGGGTTTTTTTAACTTTTTTTCCCCCCTTTTAAAAACCCCGCTTTTAATTTTTTTGGTTAATTTTTAAAAACCAAAACTTAAATTAAACCCCCAAAAAAATTCAAAAAAAAAATTTTAAAAATAAAAAAAAGGGTGGAAAAACCCTTTTTTTTCCCCCCCAAAATAAAAAAATTTTTTCCCCAAATTTTCCAAACCCCTTTTTAAAAAATTTTTTTGGGGGTGGTTTTTGAACTTAAACGGTTTTAAAAATTTTTTAATTTAAATTGAAAACCCCCAAACTTCCCCTTTAAAAAATTTTAAAATCGGGGGAAAAACTTTTTTTTTTGGTGGGGTTTGAAAGGGGCCTTAAATTTTTCCTTTCTTGGTTTTGGGGGGTTTCAGGTGGGGTTTTCAAAATTTGTTTTTTTAAAAATTAATTTTTTTTTAAACAAAATTTTTATTTTTTTAAAATTTTTTTCCGGGTTTTTAAATTCCCTTTGGCCTTTTTTTTTTAAAATTTTTTTGTTTAAATTTTTTTTTCCCCAAAACCCCCAATTTTTTTTTTGGTGAAATTTTTTTTTTCCTTTTTTTTAAATTTTTTTTTTTAATTTTTTAAATTTCCCAAATTAAATTTTGGGGGTTTAAGCCTTTTTTTTTTGGTTGGTTTCCAAAAAAAATTTTTTAAAAAAAGGGTTTTTTTAACTTTAAATAACAATAAATTAAAAAAAAAAAAAAAAACCGGCCCCTTTTCAACCCCTTTTTGGGTTTAAAATTATTTTTTAACTTTTTTTTTTTTTTTTTGGGGGGGCCCCCTTTTTGGGGGGGCCCGGGGAAAAATTTTTCCCAAAAAAAATTTTTTTTGGGGCCCCCCCCCCCTTTTAAATTTTTTCCCCTTTGGGTTTTAAAGGTTTTAAAATTTTGGGGTTTTGGTTTGGGTTTAAAATTTTTGGGGTTGATTTTGGGCCCAAATTTGGGTTTTCCCTTTTTTTTTTTGTTTTTAAATTCCCCTTTTTTTTAAAATTTTTTTTTTTAAAAAAAAAAATTAATTTTTGGGTTTTAATTTTGGAAATCTTTTTGGAAACCCCTTTTAAAAAAAAAATTTTTTATTTGGGGTTTTTTTTTTAAATTTTAAAAATTCCAATTTTAAAAAAAATTTTTTTTTAAACCTTTCCCATTTTTTTGGGTTTTTTTAAGGTTTAAACCCTTTTTTTTTTTTTTTTTTAAATTTTTTGGGGTTTGTTATTTTTTACCCCTTTTTTTTTTTAAAATTTGGGGAAAAAGGAATTGGAAATTTCCAAACATTGGGTTTTTCCTTTTTTTTTTAAAAATTTTTTTTGTTTTTTATTTTTGGGGGCCCCTTTTTAAATTTTTTTTTTTAAAAAAAAGGTTTGGGCCCCCCGGGCCAAATTTAAAATAAAAAATTTTAAACCTCCGTTTAAAAGGGGAAAGCGTTTAAAAAATTTTTAAAATTTTTAATTTTTAAAACAATTTAAAAAAGGGGGAAATTTCCCTTTTTAAAAAAATTTTTTGTTTTTTAATTTTTTTTAAAACCGAAAAAGGGAAAAAAACCAAAAAGAAAAAAAGGGAAAAAAGGGGAAAAAAATTTTAAAACTTGGGTTGAAAAAAATTTTGGGATTTTTTTAATGGTTGGGGGAAAATTTTTTAATTTAAAACCCCCCAAAAAAAGGTTAAAAATTTTAATGGGAAAAAAAAAAGGCCCGGGGGGGGGGTTTTTTAAAAAAAAAAGGCCCCAAAAAAAAATTTAAAGGGGAAAAAAAAATTTTAATGAAATTTTTTTAAATTTTAAAAGGGGTTTTTTGGGGGAAAAAATTTTAAAAATTTTTAAAACCCTTTTTTTAAAAAAAAATTTTTTTTCCCCTTTTTCCCTTTTCCCCCCCCCTTTTTCCCATACTAACAAAATTTAAAAAAAGGACCTTTTAACCCCCCCCCCAAAAAAAAAGGGAGGGGGAAAAAAGGGGGGGGGGGAAAAAAAAATTTAAAGAATTTTTTGGGGGGAAAAACCTTCCCAAAAGGGGGAAAAAAATTTAAAAGGGAAAAAAAATTTTGGGAAAGGGAAACCCCCCCAAGGGAAAGGAAAAAAAAAAAAAAAAAAAAAAAAGGGGGGCCCCCGGGGGGGGGGGAAGGGGGCCCCGGAAAAGGGGGGCCCAAAAGGGTTTTTTTCCCCCAAAGGGGAACCCCAAATTTGGAAAAACCCCCCCCCCCCCAAAAAAAAAAGGGAAGGGAAAAGGAACCGGGGAAAAAAGGAAATGGGGGGGAATTGGGAAAAAAAAAAACCCTAAAAGGAAAAACCCCGGGGGAAAAGGGGAAGGAAAATTAAAAAAAAAAATGGGGGAAAAAAAAAAAAAAAACCCCAAGAAAAAAAAACCCCCCCAAAAAGGCAGGAAAAAAAGGGGAAAGGAAAAAAGAAATTTAAAAACCCCCAAAAGGGGCCCAAAAAAATTTAAAAGGAAAAAAAAAGGGAAAAACCATTAAAAAAACCCCGGGGGGAAAAAAAAACCCCGGAAGACCCAAGGGGGGAAAAAACCGGGGGAAACCTAAAGAAAAAAAATTTAAAAAAAGGAAGGGGGGGCCCCCCTTAAAAGGGGAACCCTTTAAACCCCCTTTTGGAAAAGGAAAAAAAGGGGGGAAAACCCCTTTGGGGGGAAAGGAAAATTTGAAAAATTAAAAAAAAGGGGGAAAAAACCCCCCCCAAAATTTTCCGGGGGAAGGGGGGGGGGCCCCGGGAAAAAAAAACCAAAAAGGGTTTGGAAGGGTTTTCCCAAAAAAAGGGGGAAAAAACCCAAAACCCACCAAAAAAGGAAAGGGGGGAAAGGGCCCCGGCCCCCCTTGGGGCCCAAAAGGAAATTGGGGAAAACCCGGAAAACCCTTAAAAGGAAAGGGAAAGCCAATTTCCCAAAGGGGGGAAAAAGGAAAAATTAAAAGGGGGGAAAACCCCCAAAAAACCCAAAATTGGGGGGGGATTCCGGGGGAAAAGGGCCCCCAAAAAAAAAAAAAAGGGAAAAAAGGAAAAAAGGGAAACAAAAAAAAAAAAAAAAAAAAAAGGGGGAAAAAAACCCCAAAAGGGAAAAAACCCCGGGGGGGGCCCTGGGGCCCAGGTTCCAAAAGGGAGGGAAAGGGGAAAACCGGGAACCCTTTGGGGGGGGGAATAACCCCCCGGAAAAACCAACTCCCGGCAGTTTTAAGGGGAAAAAGGGGGGGCCGGGAAGGGGGAAAAGGAAAAAAGGGAAAAAAAAAAAAAACCCCCCCAAAAGGATCCAAAATTTGGGAAGGAAATTTGGGCCTTAAAAACCAAATTTTAAAAACCCCCAAAAGGGGCCCGAAAATTTTTGGGGGGAACCCAAAAAAAAAAAAATTTTGGAAAGGGGGAAAAAAAAAGGCCCCCCGGTTTTTAAAAAAAAGGGGGGGGGGCCCCCAAAAAAAAAAAAAGGGAACAAATCCCGGGGGGGGAAAAGTCGGAAAAAAAAACCCAAAAAAAAACCCCCGGGAAAATTGGTGGGTTTTGGGACCTTAAAAGGGGGGGCCCTCCAACCCAAAACCGCCCAAAGAAAAATTAAAACCCCCCCTTTAAAAACCCTTAAAAAAAAAGGGCAAAAGAAAGGGGTTTGGGGAAAAAAGGGGGCCCCTTTAAAAAACCCCGGGGCCCCCCTTTTTTTACCCCCCCCTTTGGGGGGGGCCAACCGGAAAAAGGGGGTTTTAAAAAAGGAAGGCCCTGGGGAAAAAAGGGGGGGTTTTTTTGGAAAACCAAAAAGGGGTTTGGGAAAAAAACGGAAAACCAATTTAAAAAAAAAAAAAAACCCAAACCAAAGGTTTGGCCAAAAGGGTTTAAAAAAAAGAAAGGTAATTGGGGGAAAAAGGGAAATTTTTTTTAACCCTTTTAAAAATTTTTTTTTTTATGTTTTAAATTTTTTTTTAAGGAAGGGCCCCAAAATTTTTTTTTGGGGGTTGGGGGGGCCAGGGGGGGAACCCAAAAAAAAAAAAAGGGGGGCCCAAAGGGAAAAGGGCCAAGCCCTTGGCCCAAAATTCCCCCCAAAAAAAGGGGAAGGGGTTTTTAAACCCAAAAAAGGGGGCCCCCGGGGGGGCCCCCCCCGGGGAAATCGGGGGGAAGGGGGACCCCCGGCCTTCCCCCCGGGGGCCAAGGGGGGAAAAAAAAAAGGGGGGGAAACCAAATTTCCCCCGGGGGGGGGGAAAACCCCAAAGGGGAAAATTTTTGGGGCCCCCCCGGGGAAAAGGGAAACCCCCGGGGGAACCCAAACCCTAAACCAAAACCAAAATTTTTTGGGGGGGAAAAAGGGCCCCCTTTTTTGGGGGCCCAAAAAGGGGGAACCCCCAAAAACCGGGGGAAAAAAAGGGAAAAAACCCAAAAAAAAACCCCCCAAAAAAAAAAGGAAAAGGGAAAAAATTTAAACCCGGTTAGTTTTCCCCAAAAAAATTTTTTTTTTTTTTTTTTAAAAAAATTTTTCCCCCCAAAAAAGGGGGGGGTTTTTTTTTAAAAAACCAAAGGGGGAAAAAAGGTGAACCCCCCGGGGTTTTGGGGCCTTGGGAATCCAAAGGGCCCAAAAAAAAGGGGGAAAAGGGAAGGGGGAAAAAACCCCAGGAACCTAAAAATTTTTTTTTTTCCTTTTTAAAAAAAAAAACTTTCCCCAAACCCCCCCCCCAAAAAGGGGGGCCCCCGGGAAAAACGCCCGGGGAAAAAAGGGCCAAGGGTTGGGGAAAAAAAAAACCCCCCCCCCGGGGTTAAACCAATTTCCCCGGGGTTTTTAAAATTTTGGGGGTTCGTCCCCCGGGGGGGCCCCCTTGGGGGGGGGAAACCTTTTTCCCCCCCAAAAAGGGGAAAACCCAAAGGGGGGGGAAAAAAAAAAATTTTTTTCCCAACCCCCCTAAGGGGGCTTAAAAATTTTAAGGGGCCCCCAAAAGGGGCCCCCCAAAAACCCAAAAGGGGGAAAAAAAGGGGGGGTCCCCCCGGGGGGGGAAAACCCCGGGGGTGGGGGGAAAGGAAAGGTCCCCGGCCCTTTTTGGAACCCAGGAACCGGAACCGGGGCCCCCCGAACGGGAAAAGGGTTTCCCCCCCCAAACCAAGGGTTTGGGGGTTAAACCCAAACGGAAAAACCCAGAAGGGGGGTTTTTTTCCATAATTTTAAATGCCAAAAAAGGGGGGGGTTTTACCAAATTTTTTCCCCCCCTTTGGGAAGGGTTTTGGGAAAAAAGGGGGGGTTTAACCCCCAAAAAAAAATTTAAATTTTTTTTTTAAAACCCCTTTTTGGGGGGTTTTAAAAGGGAAAAAAAACCTTTTAAAAAAGGGAAAATTTTTTTGGGGGGTTTGGAAAAAAAAGGGGGAACCCAAAGGGGGAAACAATTCCTTTTGGGGCCCCCCCCCCAAAAATTCCCCAAATTTTAAATCCCCGGGGGGATAATTTTGGTTTTTTTCCCCATTTCCCAAACCCCCTTGGGGGGGAAAAATTTAAGGGGGGGGTTTTTTTCCCCCCGGGGTTTCCCTTTTCCTTGGGTTTTGGTTTTTTGGGGGGGGGGAACCAAAGGGGGGCCCCCCGGGAAACCCGGGGGGTTTCCCAAAAACCCCGCCCCCCCGGGGGGCCGGAAAGGGGGGCCCCAATTAAAAGGGGGAAATTTTTTTAAAAAAAGGGGGGTTTTTTTGGGGAAACTTTTTTAAAAAGGAATTTTGGGGGAAAAAATTTTAAAATTAAAAAAAGGGGGTTTTTTTTTTAATTTTCCCCCCGGGGGGGGCCTTTTTTTTTTTTTTTTATAAAGGGTTTTTTTTGGTTGGTTTTAAGGTTTTTGGGGGTTTGGGGGGAAAAGGGTTCCGGAAAAAATTTTTTTCCTTTTTTTAAATTCCCCGGGGTTTTGGGGTTGGGGGTTTTTTAAAATTTTTCCCCTTTAAATTTTTAAATCCCAAATGTTTTTTGAATTTTTTAAAAGGGAAAAAAGGTTGGTTTTTTTTTTGGCCCTTTTTAAAATTGGAACGGGTTTTTTAAAATTTAAAAAAAATTTTTTAAATTTTCCTTTTAAATGGGAAAAGGTTTGTTTTTTCCAAGGGTTTTTTGCCCAATTTTGGGGTTTTTGGTTTTGGGAAACCAAGGTTTTTTCCTTTTTGGTTGAATTTTTTTTTGAAAACCCCGGGAAAATTGGCCCGGGGGGGGGCCGGAAGGAATTTTTTTTTTTTTTAAAAAAGGTTTTTTTTTTTTGGCTTTTTTTTTTTGGGTTTTGGCAAAATTCCTTGGAAAAAGGTTAAAGGCCTTTTTAAAATTTGGAATTTAAAATTTTAAAGGGGGAAAAATTTTTGGGAAATTTTAAAAAACCCCTTTTTAATTTTTTTTTTGGCCCAAAATTTTTTGGGAAAATTAAATTGTTTTGGGATTTTGGGGATGGGGAAATTTTAAAGGGGTGGGTTTTTTTTTTTGGGGTTTCAAATTTGTTGAATTTAAAAAAGGGGTTTCCTTGTTTTGTTGGTTCCTTCCCTTTTTTTTCCCCCAAAAAAATCAATTATGTTCCAAAATTAAAAGGCTTTTTAAAGGGTTGATTTTTTTTTTTAAAACGGGGTTTTGGTTAATTTCCAAAAAAAAGGGGTTTTGGGGGGTTTTTGGGGTTTTTTAAATAAAAGGGGTTTTTTTTTGGGAAACCCCCCCAAAAATTCCCCTTTTTTGAAAAGGGAAAGGGGCCGGGGGGGGACCAAACCCTTGTTTTTTAAAATTTTTTTCCCGGGTTTTTTTTTGGGGGGGGAAAAAACCCGGGGTTTTTTTTGGGGGAAACAAAGGGGTTGGGGGTTGGGTTTTGACGGTTTTTCTTTTAAAAAAATTTAAAAAAAAAAATTTTTTCTTTTTTTTTTTATTTTAAAAATTTTTTTGGGGTAAAAAGGTTTTAAAAAAAAACCAAAATTTTTTGGCCCTTTTGGTTTTGGAAAGGGAAAATAAAAAGGGGGGGGGAAAAAATTTTTTTCCCTTTTTAAAAATTTTTTTTAAAAACCCTTTAATAAATTTGGAAAGGGGTTTGGTTTTTTCCAAAACGGTTGGTGGGTTTTGGGGTTTTTTTTTTTAAATTTTTTTTTAAAAAAAGGAAATTTTGGACCAAACCCCCCTTTTTTTTGGGGCGTTTTTTTTTTTTTTTAAAAAAATTTCCAAAAGGGGAAATTTTTCCCCTTTTTTAAATTTTTTTAAAGGGTTTGGGAAGGGCCCGGGAAAATTTAAGGGGAATTTATTTTTAAAAAAATTTTTTATCGGGGTTTTTTTTTTTTCCGGGGAAAAATTTTTTTCCCCCTTTTTTAGGGAAAAAAAATTTTAAAAAAATTTAAAAAAATTGGTTTTAAAAAAATCAATTTTTTTTAAATTTTTTTAAAAAAAACCCGGGGGGGTTTTTTTCCTTAAACCAAAAAAAATTTTTTTCCGGGGGTTTTTCCCGGTTTTTTTTTAAATTTTTTTTTGGGGCAAAATTTTAAAAAAAATTTTCCTCGGGGTTTGGGGGAAAAATTTTCCTTTTTTAAAATTTTGTTTTTCCATTTTTTTTTTGGAAATTGAAATTTGGTTTTGAAAAAATTTTTTTTTTAAAAAGGATTTAAAATTTAAACCCGGGGAAATTTTTTTTTTTCCCCTTTAAATTTAAAAATTTATTTGATTTTAGTAAGCTTCCGGAGATAACCTGATGTGGGACGATGACGTGATTTACTCTGAAATTGAAGGTAACCCAAATGGAAGGTATTTTAAAGAATCGATCCATCATTTTGGAAGTCTCTAGGTAAGTGAGCTATGTCAATGAAGATTCGGGGATGTGTTTTTTAACTGCGCTTCAGGTGGGACTTTTGATTTAACGTCAACGATTTCCAACAAGAATTCAATTGTTGAACAATTCATAGTAATGGGAGTCGACTTGAACCATCACTAGCCTTCAGCTGGTGTGGTTGTATTTTGCTTTAAGAAGTTTACCCCTCAGGTAAACTTATTTATTTAAGCCTTGTTTTTTTATTATTTTAGCCTGCAGCCTTCAGCTACTTGCTAATGTTACTTGCTTTGTTTTTATATTTTTATTATGTGTTTGTTCTGATAAGGAATTGAGAATATATGTCACAACATCTGTTTACTATCTTTGCTTTTGTTAAATTAAACAATTCTTCCTTTCTTGTACGTTTTATTTACTTTAGCTGGCGCCTCATTTCCATCATTTTTCCTCATACTGAGCTATGCATTTTAATTACGAATCCACGACGGTTTTCGAACCACCCACGCACTTCGACTAAATACTTAAATGTATAAGAGTTAGCCGATCGTGTAATAACAGCGACGATCAAGCAAGTGGCTAGCGTGGCAAAATTAAGATTTATGCAATTATTGCTACATGGTTAGAAACACACATAAACAGAAAAGAAGAAGAAAAGTTAAGTCACGGAGTTAAAAGAAAAGTGATTATTGTGAAATTGATATTATCCTCCATTGGTCATACGATACAGACTAACAAAGCACTAACAAACAACAAACTAACAGACATGCCTAGAAGAAAGATTAGGAAAGAGGGCAAAGGGAAAGAGGTGGAAAGAACTGATGCCCCCCTGACTAGGTCGCAGGGCACAGTAAGTATTTTCGATTTTCCCGTGAGTCAGGTAGCGGGACCAAGCCATTTGAATTCCCAACACACACCCCCATCCCAAAACAGGTGAACGAGCAGTGATAGTGAAATGACGCATACAGTGACAGTGAAAGTGATAGGGTGATGGGTAATAGAAATAAAAGAGAAAGAGCCCGAGACGGGAGGAAGTGACCGAAAGAGGGTAAGAAGAGCGAAGAAAGCTAAAGATACTACAGATAAACTGCCAAAGAGCACAGAGAGCAACCACAGAGGTTGCCATATGGGCTGCCCAGAATGAGGTGGACATAATGCTAGTCCAAGAGCCCTATGCCAACAAGGCAGGAAACGTAAGGGAATTCCTAGCAACTTCAGAGCCATTATACCAAGCACCCATGGGCGGCCATATACATACTCAACGAAGAAATAGAAACGGTTGACATAGGACACTATGGAGACAGCCACCACGTAGCTTGCCATGCGAAAACGCCGCTCGGAGAGCTAATGATAGGCAGCATATACTGCAAGGGAGGAGGGACCTAAAGAAAATCTAGAAAAGGTAAAAGAATTGCAGAGATTGGCGGGAAGAAGACCCTCCTCATAGGGTTAGATGCAAATGCACAATCCCCGGCATGGCATAGCAAGAATATAAGGGAGGGCGACCCTCTACCCACAGAGGAAAGGAACTCTCGACTTCATATTAAATGAAGAGCTGGTGGTCATAAACCAACCCAGCGAGCACTTCTCTTTCGTCGGAGGCCAGGGAGTGGGAGGGCGGGGGAATCGGACATAGACGTGACACTAGCAAACGCGGAATTCGATGAAGCTCTTCAAGCCGATTGGGAACTGCTAAGTGGACACGGGTTGAGCGACCACAACCCCATCATAATAAACGTGAAACGCGATACGGGGAAAGCTGAGACCGTGCACAGCGAATTAAGATACTGTGTCAAAGACGCGAATTGGGAGAAATACCGGAAAACCCTAATAGAGATATCGGAGAACGATCCACTTACGGACACTAGGGCAGAAGACATGGTACAAAAATTAGAAGAGTGGGTCGGGCTAACCAATCAAAAAACTCTCAAAGTTAGGAAAACTAACAAGAGAAGAGTTCCCTGGTGGAGCAAAAAGCTCACCTCTCTAAGAAGGAGGTCAGAAACAAAAAAGGGCCATGCAGAAAGCAAGAAGAAAACTGAGAAACGACGAAGAAGAAGCTACAAGAAAATATATAGAAAGCGCGCAAAGATACAAAGAAGAAATAACCAGTGCCAAACAGAAGGACTGGGAAGACTTTGTAAAAGAGAAGGGTAACGAGGACCCCTGGGGTGCAGTGTACAAAATCTGCAGGGGAAAGCACAAAAGACAAGGAATGGCCTCTCTCAAAAGAAGTGACGGGGGATACACCACCTCATGGAAAGAAGGTGTGAATCTCCTCCTGGACAGCTTCTTCGAAGAAGGAGCAACAAGAGAGGTCGAATACCTTGGTGAGGCGCGCAGATCACTGAAGAAGAAATAGAAGAAGCAATAAGAAGAATCAAGAAAAAGAAAGCGCCCGGCCCAGACGGAATGATGCCAGAAATGGTGAAGGAAATTTGGAAAGCAATCCCGGCGAAGATAACAACGATATTCAACAAATGCCTGACAGAAGGGATCTTTCCTGAAAAATGGAAAGAGGCAAACCTAGTAATCATCTTAAAATCATCAGATAAAATTAGAACAGACGCGGGATCATACAGACCCATCAGCCTCCTCCCGGTGCTGGCTAAGACCCTAGAAAGGATAATGGTCAGACGCCTGAACAGTATTAGGGAAGGCCCAAATGAGCGAAGCACAATACGGCTTCAGGGAGGGTAGAAGTACGGAAGACGCCTGGAACAAGGTCAAAGAAATTCCTGACCTCAACCAGCAAATACGTGCTGGGGCTTTTCGTGGACTTCAAGGGGCTTTCGATGGGCTCTCTGAGCCAAAATAATCAGTAAACTCGAGGAACTAAACTGTAAAGAGCTCCCACTGGCCCAGACGGAATGATGCCAGAAATGGTGAAGGAAATTTGGAAAGCCATCCGGCGAAGATAACAACGATATTCAACAAATGCCTGACAGAAGGGATCTTTCCTGAAAAATGGAAAGAGGCGAACCTAGTAATCATCTTAAAACACCGGATAAAATTAGAACAGACCGGGATCGTACAGACCCATCAGCCTCCTCCGGTGCTGGCTAAGACCCTAGAAAGGATAATGGTCAGACGCCTGAACAGATACCGTAAGACAATGGCGAAGCACAATAGGCTTCAGAGGGAGAAGTACGAGAAGACGCCTGGAACAAGGTCAAAGAAAGGTCCTGACCTCAACCAGCAAATACTGCTGGGGCTTTTCGTGGACTTCAAGGGGCTTGAGGGCTTCTGAGCAAAATAATCAGTAAACTCGAGGACTAAACTGTAAAGGAGCTCCCACTTTGGGCCAGCTACCCTCAACAGAAAAGTTAGTCAGGGCAAATATGAAACGGTTGGGCATTACAAGGGTGCCCACAAGGGTCAATCATCGGACCAAGAGTCTGGCTCCTGATGATGGACTCGCTGCTTCACAGCCTCACGCATCGGAGCCAAGTGTGTGGCATACGCGGATGCCTTGCTGGTGCTGGTTGAGGGGACAGTAGAGCGACCCTGGAAAGACTGACTGAAGCTACCTAAGGCAGATCTCGGAATGGGGAACGACATGGGAGTGAGGCTGTCTGAAAAGAAGACGGTACACCATGTCCTCAAAGGAGCACTATCAAGAACCAGGGACCCCACAATCAGGCTAGGCAACATGAGGATACAGCATGTTGGGCAGACCAGGTACTGGGCCTGGAAGTAGCGGAGCGGCTAAATTAGACCCCACCTAGCCAGGCTCAGGACAAGATCTCCTGCTTGCTGGATGCCTTAGGAGAGTCCTAAGAAAAGATTGGGGTTGGACAGGCAGACCTACAACGTAATAATTAAAGGTCTCCTTGGCTCTGTTGGATGTATGGAGCCAGCGTGTGGGGACACACGATGACCAACACAACATACAGAGACAAGGTGAACAGCATGCAGAGAATGCAATTCAAGCTGGCCTTAGAACGTGAGAACAGGTAGCCACAGAAACCCTGCAAGTGCTAGCGGAAGTCTGCCCTGGGATCTGATGGTCAAGATAAGAAGAGAGACCTACAACTAGGAAGAATGGATCCCTCCAACGCCTGGGGACCTGACCTCAGAAGAAGATAGAGCTGGACCCAGCACGCCTTCAAGAAAACCCTTAGAAGCAGGGCAACGATGAATGGCAAGCAAGATGGGACGTGAGCGAGAAAGGAAGAGCCACGTATGCCTTCATAAAGAGGTAGGCTTTGTCGAAGAACGCAGGTGGTTTAATCTAGAGATGCCACCAGCTACCTGATAACAGGGCACGGCAGCCTGAACCAGAATCTACAGAGGCTAAACCTATTCAACACAAATGAATGTACTGTGCAGGCAGAGACATGGCTACATGTCTTCTGTACTGTAACCTATACAGGACATAAGGCCACTGGGGAACATAAACGAGAACAACCTGAGGATTTCATTAAAGAAGAAAGAAACTTCAACAAACTGCAAGAATTTGCCAAAGAGGCCTTTATTTTATTTATTTTATATTTATTTTATTTTATTTATTTATTTTTTTATTTTATCTTTTTCTACCCTACCTGGCTCATACCTAACCTTGCTAACCTTTTCTTGCAGCAACATACAGACCAAAAGTCTGCACAAGTGACCGAGGAAGGTGACCAAATCCCCCGCGCCTCCTCTAGCTCACGAGCTGGTTGAAAGGTGCTAGGGGACGAGGAATCTGACCAAATAGGCGGCAACCTACACGACTCGGGGCCGCATACCAGGGGAAACCAGAGAGCCCAGCAAACTCTCGTGCACTGGTGCTAATCTGAGCTTTGCGAAAGCGAGCCAGCAGAAGTGAGCTAGAGGGCTCCGATCCAACCCCAACCCCCACAAAGGCTCCTGATGTGGACTCGGACCCCATGATTCGCCCTGGGATAGAAGCTCCCGGAGGAGTCCAAGTTCGGGTAGGGAAGGAATAGGGCCCAAGCAGGCTGGCGACTTAACACGATTTAGTGCCGATGCTCACCCGCTCTTTTGCAGATAAATGTGTACCAGGGGGTTACGATCAAATCCCTGAAACGGCGGGGGCCCACTATAGAAGTGAACGCCCGATAAGGGAACAATTTCCCCTTGCCCTCCCCCGCCGGAAAGGGGACTAGGGAGAAACCTAAACGGGGTGGCAACCGCACTACCTGGAGCCAACTAACCCATATTTCTTTGTTACAGACTTCAGAAAGTACGGAAGGGCTGAAACCAAGTCACTGAACTGGCTGTTGTCCCCTAATAGCTGACCCGCATCACTGCACTCTCTGAACTGGGGTGTGGAAAGCAACCAGGAGTACACGACCAGGAAGGAAGAGAGGCGAAGCCTGACCTGAAGAGCAGAAATGGCAAGCCCTAAGACTTGGATCAAGTCCCCGGACCTAGTTGTTGACCCCAGAACCGGAGACTATGCACTCCTGCACTCTCTAAACTGGATGGCAAGGGCAAACAAATCTGGGAGCGCACGACCAGCAAGAGGACGAGGGAAGAGTCTGCCCCACGGCTATCGCGACTTACGTGGCAGAGGGGCCAAATGCAGTAAGTCAGAAGTGAACGCCATGCGAGGAAGATTGACAAGTGTGCTCTCCTAGGGGACACACCAAAGATCAGCCGAGAGCCATGACAGGCATGAGCATGAGTGGAACTTGTGGCAAGCTACAACTTGGCAGCTATGCTAAATGTCATACTTTATAAATATTGTAAACTCATAATATCTATAATTGTGTAACTCTCCACAGCTAAACCTGAAAGGGCTCCTCCCTAAAAAGAGGGCTCCTACAGCGAGAATGCCTAAACGCCAAAAGCGTTTAAGCATTATAAGTGACCAGGGGTAGCCAAAACTACTAAATGGGGTGGCAACCCACACGACCTGGGGCTACATATGCATTTCAGTAGGGCCGTGGCCTAACCGCCTCCCATAAGGACTTAGCGCCCTTAGTGCACTGGTGCTATCTCGAATTGCGGAACCGAGATACGAGGGTTCAGTCTTATACTCTCCGCTATCTGCTTTTAGGAACGGAAACCACACTTGTGTGGAGCGGAAAACACAAGATTACTACGGGAGGGGGGGAGCCCTAGTGGTACGCCACTACCCCCCCCAGCTGAGGTTGGACTCGTAGTGGCTGAGGTTATTGAGTCACATGCTAGACTAAGTGGGACCCCTGGGGGAAAAGATACCAGCGAAAGCAGGTAACACCTACCGAGAAATGTCCCGCCGCGCGGGAGTGGCGTAGAAATCCACTCCAGCCCCGGCCGCGTCAGCCGGGAGGGTATCCAGGAAAGTGTACCCGGCCCTCACTTAGGGAATCGAGGACTGCAATCTGAGATGAATAAGTAGAACCGAACGGGCATAGTACGCTTGCGTGCGCTATAACTGCCCGTTGAACCAAGCCCATGGGGGCCGTGCTAGGATATGGCTTGCCGAAGACCAACAACGTTAAATATAAATCAGAATGTGTGTGTGTGTGTTGTTTGTCTGGTTTGTCCATATCTTCTACATATGCTGCTTTTAACCGGTTAATCGAAACTTCTTGTTGTTTACCTTTTATTTCGATTATAAACGTGACCTCTTTTTGTTGTAGCACTTTGTAAGGTCCTTCATAAGGAGGTGTTAGCGGTGGAGTAACGGCGTCGGTACGCAGAAAAACATATTTGCAATTTCTCAACTCTTTTTGTACAAATACGGGTCTTCTGGTTGCGTGGTTGGATGTAGGAGTTGGTTTTAAAAATTGCATAACTTCCTTTAAATGTGTTACGAAATCGCTTGGTGATGTGTTGTTTGATTCTTCAAAAAATTTGCCCGATAATCTTAGCGTGGTACCGTAAACTAATTCGGCTGGCGTTGCACCGATGTCTTCCTTTAATGTGGAACGATAGCCTAGTAGAATTGTGGGAATCAAATCAACCCAGTTGTTGGAGCGATAGCACTTTATCGATGTTTTAATGGATCGATGCAGTCGCTCAATCAATCCGTTTGCTTGAGGATGGTAAGCGGTGCTCCTAAGGTGTTTAATGCCAAGCATTTTGGTTAGTTCGCGAAACAGAGTTGATTCGAACTGTCTTCCTCTGTCCGTTGTAATGTTTTGTGGCACTCCGAATCTTGAAATCCATCCGGTGACTAAAGCTTGTGCAACCGTTTTTGCGGTGATGTCCTGGATCGGAATTATCTCTGGCCAGCGTGTAAATCTGTCTATACAGGTCAAACAATATGTGAAACCTTGCGATGATGGCAGTGGACCAACTAAATCGATGTTGATGTGGCTAAATCTCTCTCTCCTGGAACCAAAAATGTTGCAAGCGCTGGTTTATTATGGCGCTGGACTTTTGATCTTTGACACGAGAGGCAATTTTGGGACATTTTCCTGCAATCTTGTCGAACTGATGGCCAGACAAATCTATCGGTTATTAATTTTGTCGTAGATTTGACGCCGGGATGTGACAGGTTGTGGATTGCATTGAAAACTGTTCTTCGGGATGTCTTCGTTATGAAAGGCCGTATTTTTCCAGTTGACGTGTCGCAGTATATTTGAGCGTTGACATTGGGAAACGTGCATAATTTCAGTTGCAATGACATTGGTGAGCTGTTACCTGTGAGGATTGCTTGCAGTTCTTCATCGTCTGCTTGTTGTGCAGCTAGCAGTTCATAATCAATAGTGTGTGCGAAACCGTTGGATATTGCTTCGACTCTTGACAACATGTCTGCTATGACATTTTCTTTACCTGGAACATAACGAATGTCTGTTGTGAATTGACTGATAAAATCAATGTGACGCAGTTGACGAGGCGAAGCTTGATCGGGTTTTTTTGTTAAACATAAACATGAGTGGTTTGTGATCGCTGTAGATTGTAAACTGTCTTCCTTCGAGAGATGATCAAAAGTGTTTGATAGCTTGGTAAATGGCCAGTAGTTCTCTGTCGTATGTACTGTAACGTGCTTGTGTGCTTGTCAATCGCTTTGAATAGAAACCTAACGGTTGTAGTTTTCCATTTGTTGCTTGTTGAAGTACTGCACCTACGGATGTGTCTGATGCGTCGACGTGTATACATAGCTGAGCGTTGGCCGATGGATGGGATAACATGACAGCATTGGCTAGTTCTTTTTTACAATTTTCAAAAGCCGCTAGAGTTTCATCATTCCATTCGATGTTAGATTTGTCGTTCTTTTTGTTTCCTTTTATCAGCTTTTGCAAAATACCTTGAGATATGACTGCGTGAGGAATGCAACGTCTATAAAAATTTAGAGATGCAAGAAATCTACGAAGTTCTTGAGCAATTTTAGGTTGTGGGAAATTCGTGATCAAATCAACTTTTTCTGGTGCGGGTTGAATGCCATGACTGTTGATGATGTGCCCTAAAAAATTGATTTCTGCTTTAAAAAAATTCGCACTTGCCAATATTGATCGTGAGGCCATGGTTGCGTAAACGTTCGAAAACGGTTCGTAGGTGTTTAGCATGCTCTTCGTCACTGTTTGATGCGATTACGATATCATCGATGTATTTGAAAACAAACGGTAAACCTTGTAGTACTTGATCGATGTACCTCTGAAATGTTTGACCAGCATTCCGTAAACCAAACATCATTACTGTAAACTCAAAGAGTCCAAAAGGCGTGATGATTGCAGTTTTTGGAATGTCATCTTTGTGTACCGGAATCTGGTTATACGCTCGGGTTAAGTTTATCTTCGAGAACACCTGTGAATCGGACATGTTGATGGTTGCATCTTGGATGTGTGGCACTGGGTATCGATCAGGAACGGTTACTGTATTTAATCGACGGTAATCACCACATGGACGCCAATCCCCATTCTTTTTTAGAACCAGATGAAGTGGGCTGGCCCAAGGTGAGTTGGAGGACGACATATGCCCTGTTGTATCATGTACTCGAACTCTTTTTTGGCAATTTCGAATTTTTCAGGAGGCAACCGACGTGCTTTTGCAAAAACTGGTGGTCCTTGAGTCTCGATGTGGTGGAACACACTTGATTCTGTAGGTGGTCTGTTGCACTGGTTTGACTGTGTTATGTCAATAAATTCTCGCAATAGTTGCTTGCATACAGAATCAATTGGAACTGACGAAATGTTCACATCTGAGTTGGTGATTGTTTCTACTTTGCCAAAAACTTTTAACTTCGTGGTGTTGTCAATAAGTTTTTTTTTTCAAGTCCACTAATAATCCGAATTTATCAAGGAAGTCTGCACCTATTATCGGTTTTGACACGTCCGCAATGATAAATGGCCATGAAAGTTGTCGCCGAAGACCAAGATTTATATTTACCAGCTTTTGTCCAAATGTTTTTATTATGGAACCGTTTGCGGCATACAATTTGAAATCGTTGGTTTGATTTTTCTTGTCACGAGCTGTAGGTGGGATTAGTGATAGGTCTGAACCTGTGTCCACTAAAAATTTAATATTAAGCGTTTTATCTATGACAAACCAGCGACTGGATTTCATGGACAACACCTCATCTGTCACTGGCGATGGGTGTTGCGTGCTTAGTTTTTTTGATTTTTTTTGATTTTTCTAAAAGATGTAGATACTAACAAGGAGACCACCCGACCTTACCCTAACCGATTTGCTTGATTTTTGTTTTACGAGCAGGTTATGACTAGAAATGAAGCGGGCCAAAATATTAGAGCGCGATATTCACCCGTTGCCGAGAAAATCTACTTTGAAAATATCGTCTTTTTCATATTTTATGGGTACGGCTGAAGGGTCTAGTAATTTTCTTATTGGTATCTGTGGATATAGGGATAACAAAAAATACTATATATAAATTAAAATTATAATATATCAAGCTGTGTACTAAAAATCAAAAATCTTATTTTTATCTATTAATCTTCGGAGGAATCATCCGAAAATTCGCAGGAGCCAGGGTGATATTCGTCGTAAAACAAAAAAGCAATATGTTTCACTACATCGAGCGCACCTTATAAATGCAGTTTTCTTACACTTGCAAGGATTGTTTAAAATTTCTATGGGGAAGCACATTTGGTTTACATTTATGAAAACATTTCTCTCGTCAGTGAGCTTGGAAGCAAACCACGCGTACTGCAGCATATCCGAAAAAATTGGTGAGGACAACTGATGTTGTACTATCGATTGTATTTTATGCAATCTTCCGAGAATTGATTTCACGTTGTGTCTCGATCAACTGTGCACAATTTTGAAGACGTTTGATAAAATTTTTTACTTGTCGATAAAAGTAAACATCGCAAGGCTGGACCAATGGTGTACATTTCGGAGGAATTACTTTAATCGTACAAGTTGATTGACCTTCTTCATCCTGAAATACTTCATCGTATAGATCTAGATTTGTTTGGCCTCCCCAAGAATCGATTATAAGTAGAAAACGTTCTTTTCCACGTATGGCTTAAAACGTTCGTTAAATAATCTTTATACAAAGATGTTGTCAACTTTCCCGACTTTGAAGAAGTTACAACAACATTTTTATATTTTCTAGCATATTCTTCTACACATATTTTAACCCTCGGCCCAAATGATCCTGTCGCCTCTTGTAGGCATACAAAACGAGAGGTAATAGTTTTCCGGAGAGGGTAATGGCATACTGTGCTGTATAGGAATGGGTGACCTTGTTCATGTCCTTTGTATTAACAATAATAACTTTTGATCCCCGCTCCGCAGAGTTCGGTTATAATTTGACTGGTATTGACACCCAGTCTGATCTGTATTGATAACAAGATCTTTGTCAAATTTCGGTATCAACGCACGAGTCTGGATTCGAAATCTTTCAGCGGCAGCCAAAGTTTCCTCCAGTGTCGCGGTTTCTCTTTGGCTTACAAATTTGGTTATTTTTCGCTGGCCAATTCGGTGTCTTCTTTTGAATCGAACAACCCAATTTTCAGAGGCTTTGAATTCAAAATTCTCAAACTGACCCGCTGCAGATAATGCCCACTGTTGCAAGTTTCTTGTTGATACTTGTTGAGAGTTTTGCGAGCTTCTACAAACCTGTCATTGCTCCAAGAGTCAATAATTTCAAATTTATCAAATTTTGTTCCACCATTTTGAATTTGTTTTCTCCATTTCTTCAAATCCTTAAAGCTTTTTAGACGGGAACATCCTCCTTTTTGAAGAGTTTTAATGCTCCACTTTGGATGTTGCCTAGCAATATTAGAAACCTTGATTTTGTAATCTAGTGGAATATTATCGATTTCTTCTATTTTCATCCTTTTCTCTCTGGAGAACAATCTTCGGTCATATTTTCTTTTACTTCTTCAAAATTTCGTCCTCCGACACAATTCCTTTTCTCCTAACGTTGTTATAATGTAATGGTAAATGTCTTCTCCTACTACCACAGCGTCTTCACTAATTACCGCAGAAGCTTCTGGCGCCATTAAATTATTTGCAATAAGGAGTTGCTGACAATACACCATCGCATCTTTCAATCGCCTCCTAGAAATTTCACTATACAGAGATTCTTCATCGGTTTCGATTTCTTCAACTGTCGAAGGGCCCAGTGTTTCCATGAATTTGTAGTCAGACATTGTCGAAACGATATATAGGTATAACTTGATATATTATAATTTTAATTTATATATAGTATTTTTTGTTATCCCTATATCCACAGATACCAATAAGAAAATTACTAGACCCTTCAGCCGTACCCCATAAAATATGAAAAAAGACGATATTTTCAAAGTAGATTTTCTCGGCAACGGGTGAATATCGCGCTCTAATATTTTGGCCCGCTTCATTTCTAGTCATAACCTGCTCGTAAAACAAAAATCAAGCAAATCGGTGAGGGTAAGGTCGGGTGGTCTCCTTGTAAGTTTCTTCGTTAGTTGTTTTTAGGTGGTGCAGTGCAAATTTGTTCTCTTTAAATAAGTAATTATTAATAAGTATAAGTATTAGTAAGTAAATATTTGTGGTTTGTTCAAATATCATATTGGTTGATGAATGCTAATCGCCACAAGGCGCTCCGATTCAAATCCGGGTAGAGCTCAGTTTGCAGTGCCGTCTCCGTGCTTTGAAAGGCACGTAAAATTGGTGGTCCTCCTATGTTAATAAATTACCAACTTGTTAGGTACCAGGACGAGAGCACGAAATATGCACGAATATTGCAAGCTAACACCCTAGAACGTGGAAAAAATGGCAAATGCTTCACGAATATGCGTGTCATCCTTGCGCAAGGACCATGCTAATCTTCTCTGTATTGTTCCAATTTTAGTAGATATACCGCCGAAGCGAGTACGGCTTTCTTCATTTGCGATTTCACTTATATAGACAAAGTTTTGAGTTGGTGCTTTATAAAAATACAGAGCAGCTCAAAAATTATAACTGAATTTTAATGGAATTCTATTGAGAATCATAACTGTTTTTAATTCTAATTTTTCAGTTCTAACTTTATATGGTGATAAATTTAGAATATGGCTGATGAACTACTGTAAGTTTATTAGCATAAACTAAAGATCATAATATGATCTTGTTACAATTTTAATCGACATAGGAATAGCCAAGATATTATGGCAGATTAAAACCGTCCAGTCATTATTCTGACTGACCCGGTCTAATGCCGTAATTATCAAAAAATGTCAATCCATTATAACTTCAGAGTAAATTTATATACATATGTTTAAAAAAAGTACAGTCAAACCTGGATTACCCTTTAAAAATACATACGTAACGTAATTAATAACAAAGTTACTAGTGATCTATTTAATAGTGTATATATGTACCTATCCTGGGTATAACAAAGTTATGGTGCTCAAAGTAAACATCTTTACAAATAATTGATCTTATCAATATAGCAAAATACGTTCGGAAAATCGACCCTATAAAATTCTTTGCGAAATATAATTCAGTAATAATTAAAATGAACATCAACAAATAAAATCTGACGGCACAAACAAAGATCTTAGCATATCGGATGTCTTCTCTCTTGCGAGGATGAGCGGTAGAGTCACGACTACCACAAACACGGATAGTAAACCAAAGATAATACTGGTAATCCAAAAACAACGTAGTAGTTTAATGAATCTCATTTGTTGAATAAATTATAAGATTTTATTAAAAATGAACGAATGAAGAAATTCCAGCAGGGTTCAAGCATGAAATTGCTTCCACAACTTTTCTTTTTGAAAGACTCTTCTGTAATATCTTCTTAATGGTTGCTACTACAAATGTTCTTACTTCTTGTAAAAAATAAGCTTGTCTTTTTCGGAAGCATTACTAACTTTTAAATATTTCTTTGTTACAAATCCCAACGAAGCTTGATTAAAATTAAAAGATTAATTAAATAATTAAAATATAATGGTTATATTATTTAGTTTTAGGAACTCAAAAACTTCCACTGAATATTTGCCAAACCATTCTGGAAGTGTTTTTAGTAAAAACAAAGTAAACAGTCCCTTGCACCTCTTTTTTATGGTGATATTAAGAATATCCTATTTTCACTATTTAATATTATTCTGTAAAAAGAGGCCATTCCAAAGCAACCAAAATCATTTTCCAAAATTTTCCATATTCCAAAATTGATTTTGAGAGTAAGCAAACTTTTTAGATTTTAAGGAAGCTTTATTGGGTTTTGCAATAAAGAAATATTTGAAAGATAATAATGCTTCTGAAAAAGACAAGCTTATTTTTTACAAGAAGTAAGAACATTTGTAGTAGCAACCATTAGGAAGATATTACAGAAGAGTCTTTTAAAAAGAAAAGTTATGGAAGCAATTTTATACTTGGAACAATTTTATAAATGTTCATACTTCTTGTAAAAATAATATTGACTTTTTGTTTAGTGAAGAATTGTCACGGATGCTACTATTGCTAGAAATTTTATTTGACGCCGATAAAATTACATCAAATACGGCAGAAAATTGTTCAACACAATTTAAAGTATTTTGTGAAACAGAAATTGATTTAATCAAGATGTATGATGAAGACCAAAGATTGGATTATTTTTACAAAAGTATCATGTAGTCAAAACTGATGAAATACAAATATCTATGGGAAGTCTTCAAGATAGTTTTTGTTTTATTGCATGGAAATGGATATGTCGAAAGTGGGTTTTTAATCAATAAAGATATGTCGATTGAAAACATGCACGAGAGGAGTTTGGTGGCACAGACAAGAGTTTATAATGCTATAAGCCTAGCTGAAGGTCCTGTTAATATGCCACTTTTGCAAGAATTAATAACGTCTTGTCAACTTGCAAGTGGAAGATACAAAGCTACTTTAGGTAGCGTCAGCTCACAATCGGAAGATACTCGAGCCAAAAGTCAGGCAACTAAAAAATGGGTCTATGAAGAAATAAACTTATTAGAAGCAAAGAGGCAAAAATTATCGATGACAGTAATATGAAAGATTTAGAAATATCTAAAAAATTCAAAAAGAAAGCAATCAAAAATCAGAAGAGGCCAAAAATCAGTTAAAACCGGTAAAAAATTGGCTACGTCAATAGACAAATTGGCAAATATAAAACGGGAAAAGCTGCAGTTGAAGAAGCGAAAATTGAAATTTAATAATCAAAAAATGTCTGCTACGTTCCCGAATTTTCAATTTAATTCTAGTTCTGAAGAATTACAATGAATGCTTGTTTTAGTAGGTATATTATTAAATAATATACTGCCAACAAGGGTGACCCGTCAAAATAGCCCCGACAAAATAGCCCGATGACAAAATAGCTCCGACAAAATTGTCCGATGACAAAATAGCTCAATGACAAAATATATTAAAATATAGCTATTTTATTTTCAAAATTCAAATCTTTAACTATCAAAAAAATTTCTTTTTAACATTTATGGGGACGTGCTCTCAGGTTTCTCCGCCCCTTGGCTACTGGTCTGAACAAACGTATAACTTTATGTCTATATGTTAAGGTGAAAATGTATTGCTAGGAAATATATTATATGATTCCTAGTGAAGGTATACTTTCACTAGTAAATGTATACAATCACTGACACCGTCCAAGAAATGTGGAATAAAATTTAGCCTAACCCCACAATGTTATCCCATCCTAAATTCTTATCAGAAAAACGCGACATTATAGACTTTGTTTTAGCTGGTTAATCGTAAGTGTTGTATACGGCAATAAATGTTGGTATCTGATGATACCAACTCAAAAGAACTAAATGATTTATATATGTTAGAACCAATGAAAATCATACAAAGCCGTCCCTGATCACTGGTCACAAACAATAGAAATCGTACGTAAGTCGGTCCTGATCAATATCAGGACTAGTAATTAATTACCAACTGTAAAACTTAGGAAGAAGGGGATATAAACAGACGAAATAAAAAAGGGGAACGGACAAGAGAGAACAGGGAAGAAAAAGAAAGAAGTGAGGAAGAATTGCCAGTAATCTTATTTTCAAAGAATTGCCAGTGATCTTATTTAATTTTTGTTGAAAATAAAAGACGATTCTAACATCAGAAGTGGGATTATAACCGACGTTTAACCGCAACAGATAAGATTTAAACCTAACAGATAATAATATCTAGCCTTCAAAATGACCGAGGAATATATGAGAATAATTTACAACAATTATTCCAAGGGCTTCTGGGGAAAATAGGGAATTGTCAAGACCTCAACCAGCCGAAACCAGGATTCCTCCCGAGAAAAATAGAATTCAGGTTATCGACATTCCATCCGGATCAAAATGACTATTCTATGAAGGAATGGTTGGAAGACGTGAACGAAATTCGTACAAGCCTAAATATTAACGACCAGATTATGATCCTAAAAACCAGTGAAGCTCTCCGAGGAACAGCAAGAACGTTCTACGATGGATGGAGACCGACTATTAGAAATTGGGTTAATTTTGAAAACGACCTATTAATTGCATTTCCAGATGACACTACATGGGACATGAAATTGATACAAGCCGCCAACATGAAAAGCCACGAATTTAGCAATTTGAACGAATATGCACTAAAAAAGATACGCAGTCTATACCGATACAAACCAAGCTTGGCATGGGAGAAAATTCTGTCCTCTGTAATTGGTGGAATAACTCCCAAAAACTTACGAGAACATTTACGATTCCAACACCCAAAAACCCAGGCAGAACTCATGTTACTAGTTAAGCAATTCAAAAAGGAACATGAAAACGAAACAAAACAGATAGGCCACCTGCAAAGCGCTCTAGACAACAATACAATAATTATGAAAGACCAGGTAAACGTACAAAATTGGAAACAACAGGTTAATTTTTTGGAGAATGTACTACAAAATCAAGCTTCACCAATCAAACCTCGCAATCACAATCCACACCAACATGTGAGCACTGTAAAAAGAAAGGACATACCGAATCAGAATGCTGGCACAAAATAGGAAAAGTAGAAATAAACTGCACAACAACCAGAAAATGCAGAATTATGCCGTCTGCCGTTATACCGACAGAAAATGAAAACCATTCGTTTAGATATCTCATCGACTCAGGAGCTGATTGGTCAGTGATTCATCACAAAGTAGTGAAGTCAGTAAACGGCACGATAACACCATCAAAAGAAGCAATCTCAGTAGTTGGTAACGAAACTATACGTGTCATTGGACAATGTCGATTATTTGTAACTCTTCAAGAAATAACACTCGAAGTTGATTTCTTAATTGTGCCCGACCATTCGATACCTGGAGTCGATGCCTTAATCGGGTGGGAAATCATTTCTCTCCCCGAATTAGAATAGAATTGGCTTGGTGTTCGGTAATCGTGTCGGCTTCCATTGTTTGTATCCTATGGATTGTCGGGTTTCTACTTAAATAATCTACATGACCCATTTTACACCCGGGTCGATATTCTATATTGAAATTGAAGTCTTGTAGTTTGATCCACCATCTTGCTACACGTGGGTGTAAATCCTTTTTCAACGCAGTTGCTCGCACGGAGTTGCAGTCAGTATAGATGGTAAAGTGTAGTCCATATAAGTAAGTTCGGAAATGTTCGGTAGCTTCTACTATCGCCAAAGTTTCTAGATCGTAGGATTGGTATCGAGATTCCCACCGGAAATGATTTCCCACCCGATTAAGGCATCGACTCCAGGTATCGAATGGTCGGGCACAATTAAGAAATCAACTTTGAGTGTTATTTCTTGAAGAGTTACAAATAATCGACATTGTCCAATGACACGTATAGTTTCGTTACCAACTACTGAGATTGCTTCTTTTGATGGTGTTATCGTGCCGTTTACTGACTTCACTACTTTGTGATGAATCACTGACCAATCAGCTCCTGAGTCGATGAGATATCTAAACGAATGGTTTTCATTTTCTGTTGGTATAACGGCAGACGGCATAATTCTGCATTTTCTGGTTGTTGTGCAGTTTATTTCTACTTTTCCTATTTTGGGCCAGCATTCTAATTCGGTATGTCCTTTCTTTTTACAGTGCTCACATGTTGGTGTGGATTGTGATTGCGAGGTTTGATTGGTGAAGCTTGATTTTGTAGTACATTCGTGTACTCTATGCCCGATTTCGTTGCAGGTGAAACATTTTCCAAAAAATGAGCCTGTTGTTCCCAATTTTGTACGTTTACCTGGTCTTTCATAATTATTGTATTGTTGTGTAGAGCGCTTTGCAGGTGGCCTATCTGTTTTTGTTTCGTTTTCATGTTCCGTTTTGAATTGCTTAAGTAGTAACATGAGTTCTGCCTGGGTTTTTGGGTGTTGGAATCGTAAATGTTCTCGTAAGTTTTTGGGAGTTATTCCACCAATTACAGAGGACAGAATTTTCTCCCATGCCAAGCTTGGTTCGTATCGGTATAGACTGCGTATCTTTTTTAGTGCATATTCGTTCAAATTGCTAAATTCGTGGCTTTTCATGTTGGCGGCTTGTATCAATTTCATGTCCCATGTAGTGTCATCTGGAAATGCAATTAATAGGTCGTTTTCAAAATTAACCCAATTTCTAATAGTCGGTCTCCATCCATCGTAGAACGTTCTTGCTGTTCCTCGGAGAGCTTCACTGGTTTTTAGGATCATAATCTGGTCGTTAATATTTAGGCTTGTACGAATTGCGTTTACGTCTTCCAACCATTCCTTCATAGAATAGTCATTTTGATCCGGATGGAATGTCGATAACCTGAATTCTATTTTTTCTCGGGAGGAATCCCTGGTTTCGGCTGGTTGAGGTCTTGACAATTCCTCTATTTTCCCCAGAAGCCCTTGGAATAATTGTTGTAAATTATTCTCATATATTCCCTCGGTCATTTTGAAGGCTAGATATTTTATCTGTCAGGTTTAAATCTTATCTGTTGCGGTTAAACGTCGGTTATAATCCCACTTCTGATGTTAGAATCGTCTTTTATTTCAACAAAAATTAAATAAGATTACTGGCAATTCTTGAAAATAAGTTACTGCAATTCTTCTCACTTCTTTCTTTTTCTTCCTGTTCTCTCTTGTCCGTTCCCTTTTTATTTCGTCTGTTTATATCCTTGTTCCTAAGTTTAACAGTTGGTAATTAATTACTAGTCCTGATGTTGATCAGGACCGACTTACGTACGATTCTATTATTTGTGACCAGTGATCAGGGACGGCTTTGTATGATTTTCATTGGTTCTAACATGTATATACAACTAAGTAGAAGATTAGAAACATTAGTTAATGAATATGATGGCAATAATGTTTTAAATTTTTTATAAGGAATCTCGCATAATTTAACGTTGTAAATAAATGCTTTTGCCTTACATTTCTTCTTTATTTTGTCTACGGCTATTTTGTCGGGGCTGTTTTGTCAACGGGCTGTTTTGTCGGGGCTATTTTGACCGGGGTGCCTAAAACAAGTTATTTTAGATTTTTTATATCCTTGTCCGCGGCTGTTTATTCGATTATTCACAGCCGACCAAACGCAATAATTAGTCGTTCTCCTATCCGCAACCCGGGGACGCGCCGCCCGCGCTGCTGGTTAGGCTCCCAGGGACGAGAGCACTAAATCTGTAATTACAAGTTCACACCCTGGAACGTGGAAAAATGGTGAACGCTTCACGAATATGCGTGTCATCCTTACGCAGGAACCATGCTAATCTTCTCTGTATCGTTCCAATTTTAGTAGATGTACCACCGAAGCGAGTACGGTTTTTCTTCATTCGCGATTTCATTTATATAGAAAAAATTTTGAGTTGGTACTTTATAAAAATACAAAGTGGTGCAAAATGTAAAGGATATTTTATTCCTGATAAAGTACTTTAATGATGCTTACCCATATTGTGGAAAGGACATATCTCATGTACGAGTTTCTGAGGTAAGAAATCAGTTTATTGCAATATTTTCAATAAAATTCTATAATTTATTCAACAAATGAGGTTCATTAAACTACTGAGTTGTTTTTGGATCACCAGTATTATCTTTGGTTTACCATCGTTGTTTATGGTAGTCGTAACGCTACCGCTCATCCTCGCAAGAGAGAAATCATCCGATATGCCAAGAACTTTGTTTGTGCCGTCAGATTTTATTTGTTGATGTTCATTTTAATTATTACCTAAATATATTTCGCAAAGAATTTTATAGAGTCGATTTTCCAAACGTATTTTGCTATATTGATAAGATCAATTATTTGTAAAGATGTTTACTTTGAGCACCGTAACTTTGTTATACCCAGGATAGGTATATACAGTATTACATTGATCACTAGTAACTTTGCAATTAATTACGTTACGTATGTATTTTTAAAGGGTAACCCAGGTTTGACTGTACGTTTTTTAAACATATAATAATTTACCCTGAAGTTATAATGGATCGACATTTTTGATAGTTGCGGCATTAGACCCTGTCAGTATTTCTTTTCCCCAGTAGAGACATTATTACAGTTTCTTTGATGTCTAACTGTCATTGGTATACAGGATGGTTTCAGAACTTCATCTTTCCGGCTTACTTTTCGGAGAGTATTACTTAGCACCCCTGTATAACTATCCATTATCAGAAATGAAGCGTCTTAACTTCACCTACCTCTACGAGCTAACATAGGGGGCAAGTCTTTTTTACCCAGCCGTCCCTGAAATTAGTGGCTGGACGGTTTTAATCTGCCATAATATCTTGGCCATTCCTCTGTCGATTAAAATTGTAACAAGATCATATTATGATCTTTAGTTTATGCTAATAAACATACAGTAGTTCATCAGCCAAATTCTAAATTTATTACCATATAAATTTAGAACTGAAAAAATAGAATTAAAAACAGTTGTTATGATTCTCAATAGAATTCCAATAGAATTCAGTTAAATATCGTATACTTTTTGAGCTATTCTGTATTTTTATAATGTACCAACTCAAAACTTTGTCTATATAAATGAAATCGCAAATGAAAAAGCCGTACTCGCTTCGGCTGTACATCTACTAAAATTGGAACGATACAGACAAGATTAGCATGGTCCCTGCGCAAGGATGACACGCATATTCGTAAAGCGTAAAATATTGAGATTCCTTCCTGTATGGTTAAAAACGATTTTAATCATGTTATACATTTGGTGAGTAGTTGGCCAGAAATAAAATCAGCTACTTTTCGGGTCAAAAATTTTTATTTACGATCGTTTGGCTTATTAGTCGCAAGTACCAGCTTTGACGACATCAAGATTTTATTAACGCACATTTTTACTGTGGCATTACATCAAGAAGACGGAATCAACGCAGAAAAAATCCAACGAATTGCGAAGTATCAAAAACGTACTTAAAACAAAGAATAGCCACCCGTGAAATTAATGGATTACCATTACATAAGAGTCAAGAAGAAGGTGATGAAATTAAAGGTAATGATAAAGTTGAAGATAGTACAAATAATGATAATACAAATTTAGAAGAGAACTCTGATATTTTGAAACTAATAGAAATAATTTACGATGCTTGTCTTCAAGATTCAAAACATGCTGCTAATGAAGGCAGTCATGATAATATGCAATATAGTCCACCGATTGCCAAAAACTTTTAAATTTTGTAAATTACTCCCATGCTGGTCTGCTGTGATGCTTCCATTTTTTGGATATGGAAACATAACGCATACAAGTGCAACGTCAGAAAGTTTATTTAATAATACAAAAAACCGCACGTTTCGCCACAAAAATCTGCCAATACGTGTTGATGAATTTCTGCAGATACATATTGACGCCACAAATGGTGCAATAAAAATGTTAAGATCAAACATGGATGTATCGCTGGGAGACACTTCAATCAATAATGAAATAAATGCTGCGGAAGTTGTTACTACGAAAGCATTAGAACGTATTGAATCGGAAGAACGCATCAAACCTAAATATTCAACGGAATGTTCTGTTCTGGAAAAACGTTCTGTAAAAATTGAAGATTCAGAAATAATTGGAAAAAGGAAGAGATGCGATCAAGTTGCAAACTCGAATTTCGAGTTTCAATCAGAAAATGAGATAGAAAATTGGGGAGGTCTTGCAGATGATAGCAAAGCAAAAAAGAAGAAAACCAACTATTTAGACAAAGATCCAACAGTATTGACCTATAACGATAAAAGCAAAACAAAATCTTCCATCATCGGAATTCTAAGAAATGGAAATTCGTTAGATTTGCAAAGTGTAAAGATTGGAAAACTAATTACACACTAACAAACACATGCGCATTTGACAGTATAATACATGTCCTATGTTCGTCATATGCGGAAAGCGCTAATTTGCAAGTTATGTGAATGAAAACAAAAAACTTCCAGTATACGAACTTATTGTCCACGCTATGCGAGATGGTATCAACGCACAAACCTATAAAAAGCGTGCTTCTATTTTAATAGATGTTGTTACTGTTCAAAGAAAGGTTTCGAAGAATCACATTGAAATAAATGGTGCAACTACAGCATACTCTTTATTCCAACAGTTATTTAAAAATAATCCATCTATCATAGAGAGCCGCAAATGTATCAAATGCAACACCACCGTTGATACACAATATCCATCAACGGTGGTGAACCTGCCAGAAAGTACTGTAGGAAATCTCCAACATATACTGGACCTAAAATTTAAACATAATTATACCGATTCTCTTCGATGTGAAAAGTGCAAATCACTAACACAACAAGAGAAAAAATTAATATTTGGGCAACACCTTTTCTTAGAAATATGTGGACCAATAAAATCAAGTCAAAGTTCGTCAGTGGAATTAAATATTCCACTAAAGGAAATTCCTCTACAAATGGTGATTAACATCAAGGAGTTGTTAGTTTTATTCCTCCAAAGCAGAAGCAGAATATGAATGCGATTGGGCACTACGTATCTTATTGTTGGCGTTTCAGCTCGGGTAAATGGGAACGTTATGATGACCTACAAAATCGTCCCAAGGTACTAAGGCAGTCAGTTATCGCTACTAATGTGCAATTTTTAATATATACTGAATAAAAAGTTTGAATTTTTATATTTTTATTTATTTGTAACTTGGTATTAATAAAATATAATTAAAGTAAGTTTTCAAATATTTTAAAATTATTTAAACAAGGTGGAACTCGGATGACCGCAGTTCTTAGGCTTCTATACAGCTACCTTTTTGGTTTACAATTATATAATATTTTGTAATTATTTTTAATTTAAATTTATAAGTTTTTCTTTACCTGCACGATCATCAGATTATTTTTAATTTTTTTAGTTGGTAACAAAATTTTCTATATAAGAAATTGATTTGCATTTTGTAAGTGTTATTTTTACGTTTTACGTAATTTTACTTTCACTCTTTCGCACCTTTAATTGGTTAGTTCGTTTATTACCAACCCAAAAAACGTGTAAGATGATTAAAATAATCACATAAACAATTGAAAAAGCGTCCACAACTCTGTTTGATCTCAATTAATTATTTTGAATCTTGTTAATCCATTCACGCGTGTGTCCATCCACCCACAAAAAAAGTAAAATTTAGTGACGAAAGGTTTTTTTGTCACTAATTTAGTGACTTTGAATTATGCGGACGGACGGACACGAAGCCAGATCATAAGGCTTCTTTCTATACTATGTATAGAAGCCTAAAACTTAAGTTAAACTGACAAAATGGAATAAAAGTTGAATGGTAGCGCGCGTCACTTGCTCGGAGTTACCTCAAATTCAAATATCTGTAATTTCGTAAAAAATTAAATTAATTAAACGAAAAATCGAGAAAAAATTCTAACGGAAAGGAGGAGGTTGAAATGTTCGGAGGGCGGGAACCTTGGCATAAAGCTATACAACGCTGTACCAGAGAACATAAAACACCTACCTTTGAAAAAGTTTAAAAGCAAAATTAAGGAGCTTCTTATAGAAAGGGCTCTATACAATATTACAAGCTTCTACTAACAGTCGCTTACTGGGGTTGAGATGAAAACCAGCGGCAGCTGATCTTCACCTTTTGCATCGTGCTGGGTTCTTTTTTTTATTTTTGTATGATTTTTATTATTATTATTGCGCTTCTCGAAATTGATATTCTTCTTCAGATAAATTAAATTGTTTTACATCATCCTCATAATCCGCATCAGCTGGTGCAATTGTTTTATTTAAATCATTAACAATGACGATACCAGTTTTAGGTTTCTATAATACCATTTATTTAAATTATAAATATTTTGGAATTTTTTTTTTAAAAAAAGAAAAATTTTTTCCCCAAAAAAGGGTTTTTAAAATTTCCCAAACCCCAATTTTTAAAAAAAAAAAAATTTTAAACAAAAAAAATTAAAAAAAACCCCCCCCAAAAAAAAAAAAATTTTTTTTTTTTTTAAAAAACTTAAAAAAAAAAGGAAAAATTAAAAAATTTTTGGGGTTTTTTTTTTCCCCCCCCAAAAAAAAATTTTTCCCCCTTTTTTAAATTTCCCCCAAAGGGTTTAAAAAAACCCCCCAAATTTAAAAAGGGGTTCCCAAAAAAAAAGGCCAAAAAAAAAATTTTCCAAAAAAAAATTTAAAAAAAAAAAACCCCCTTTCCCCCGGGGAAAAATTTAACCCAAACCCCCCAAAAAACCCCCCCCCCTTAAATTTTTTCCCCCCAAAAAGGGAAAAAAAGGGAACCTTTTAAAATTTTTTTTAAATTTAAAAAAATTTTAAACCAAATTTTTTTTGGGGGAAAAATTTAAAAATTTAAAAAATTTTTTTTTTTTTTTTTGGGAAAGGGCCCCCCTTTTTTTTTGGGGAAAAATTTTTTCCCGGGAAAAAAACCTTTCCCTTCCCCCTTTTTTTTAAAAACCCTTAAAAATTTTTTTAAAAAAAATTTTTTTTTTTGGGGGGGAAAAAAAAAAAAAACCCCCCAAAAACCCCCCGGGAACCCTTTTAAACCGGGGGCCCCCCCCCAAAAAAACCCTTTTTTGGGGTTTTTTTAAATTTTTTGGGTTTTTTTTTTTAAAAACCCCAAAAGGGGGGGGAAAAACCCCAAATTAAAAATTTTTTTAAATTAAACCGGGTTTTTCCCCCCCCTTTTGGGTTTTTCCCCCGGGGAAAAAAAATTAAATTTTTTTTTTTTTTCCCCCCTTTTTTTAAATTTTAAAAATTTTTTTTTTTTTTTTTTTTCCCCAAATTTTTTTAAATTTTTTCCAAAAAAAAATTTTTTGGTGTTCCTTTTTTTTAAAAAAATTTTTGGGCCCAAAATTTTTTAATTTAAAAATTTTGGGGGGTTTTTTAAAATTTGGTTTAAAATTTTCGTTTTTTTTAAATTTTTTAAAAAATTTTTTTTAAAATAAAAAAACCCAATTTAAAAAAAATTAAATTTAATTAAAAATTTTTTTTTTAAAAAAAAAAAAAAAAAAAAAAAAAAGGGGGGAAAAAACCCTTAAAAAAATTTTTTTTTTAAAAAAACCCCCCAAAAAAAAAATTTAAAAAATTTTTTTATTTAAAATTAAAAATCCAATTTTTTGGAAAAAAAATTTTAATTTTAAAAATTAAACCCAAAAGGGTTTTTTTTAAAAAAATTTTAAAATTTTAAAAAACCCCCAAAAAAAAATTTTTTTTTTAAAAAAAAAAAAAATTTTTTTTTAAAAAAAAATTATTTAATTTTTTTTTAAAAAAAAAAAAATTTTTAAATTTTAAAAACCCCAAAAAAATTTTTAAAAAAAAATTCAGGTTTTTTTTTTTTAAAAAAAAATTTTTAAAATTCCCGGGAAAAAAAAAGGGGAAAAAAAAAAATTTTTTTTTTAAAAAGGGGGAGAACCAAAAAAAAAAAAAATTAAAAAGGGGGTTTAAAAAATTTTTTTTTTTAAAAAAAATTTTTTTTTTTAAAAAAAAAAATTTTTTTTTTTTTTCTTCCCTTTTTTTAAAAAAAAATTTTTTTTTTTTTTGGGGTTTTTGAATTTTTTTTTTTTTAAAAAACCGGTTTTCCCTTTACCCAAAAATTTTTTCCCTTTTTGGCCCCCCAAATTTCCCCCAAAAAAAATTTTTTTTTTTTTAAAAAAAAAAATTTTTTTAAACCCATTTCCTTTTGGTTTTTTTTTTTTTTTCTTTTTTTTTTTTTTTTTAAAAAAAAAAAATTTTTTTTAAAAAATTTTTTTAAAATTTTTTTTTCCCTTTTTTTTTTTTTTTCATTTTTTTTTTAAAAATTTTTTAAAAAACCCCAAAAATTTTTTTTTTCCCCCCCCCCCTTTTTTTTAATTTTAAAAAAAAAAGAAAAAATTTTAATTTTTTTTTTTTTTTTAAAAAAAAAAAATTTTTTTTTTTTTAAAAAATTTTAAAAATTTTTTTTTAAATTGGGAAAAAAAGGGAAAATTTTTCCGTTTAATTTTTTAAAAATTTAAAACCCCCCAAAATTTAAAAAAAAAAAAAATTTAAATTTTTTTTTTTAAACCTAAATTTTTTTTTCCAAAAAAAAAAAAGGGAAAAAAAAAAAAATTTAAAAAAAAAAATTTTTTTTTGGGAAAATTTTTTTATTGCCAATTTTAAACTTTTTTTTTTTTAAAAAGGGGGTTTTTTTTGGGGGAAAATTTTTAAATTTTTAAAGGGTTTAAAATTTTTAAAAAAATTTTAAAAGGGGCCCAGGAACTTTTTTTTTTTTTAAAAAAAAACCCCCCAAATTTTTTTCCCCCCCCCCTTTTTTTTTTTTTTTTTAAATTTTTCCGGTTTAAATTTAAAATTTTTTTTAAAAAAAAAAAAAAAAAGGGGGTTTTTTTTAAATTTTTTTTTAAGGGGGAAAATTTTTTAAAATTTTTTTTTTTTTTTTTTTTTTTTTCCTTTTTTGTTTTAAAATTTTGGAAAAATTTTGGTTCCCTTTTGGGGGTTTTTTTTAAAATTTTTTAAATTTTTTAAAAAAAAATTTTTTAAAAAAATTTTTTTAAAAAATTTTTTTTTTCCCCTTTTAAAAGGTTTTTTTTGGGTTCCGGTTTTTTTTTTTTAACTTTTTTTAAATTTTTTAAAAAATTTTTTAAAAAATTTTCCCGGGGCCTTTAAAAATTTTTTTTTTCCCAAACCCCAAAAAAAAAACCGGGAAAAAAATTTTTTTTTGGGGGTTAAAAAAAAAAATTTTTTCCCAAAAAAAATTTTTTTCCTTTTCCAAAAGGGTTTTTTTTTTTTTTTTTTTTAAAAAAATTTTCCCAAAAAAAGGGGAAAAAATTTAACCTTTTTAAAAAATTTTTTTGGTTTTTTTTAAAAAAATTTTTTTTTTTTGGGGTTTTTTTTTTTTTTTTTTAAAAAATTTAAATTTTCCCTTTTAAAAATTTTTTTTTTTAAAAAAAAAAATTTTTTCCCCCCCCAAAAAAATTTCCAAAAAAAAATTTTGGGGGAAAATTTTTTTAAAAAAAAAAGAAACCCCTTTTTTTTTAAAAAAAACCCTTTTTTGGGGGAAAATTTTTTTTTAAAAAAAAATAAGGAAAATTTAAAAATTTTTAAACCCCCTTTAAATTTTTTAAAAGGTTTTTTTTAAAATTTTTCCAAAAACCCTTAAATAAAGGGGGGCCCCCCTTTCCCCCTTGGTTTTTTTTCCCAAATTTTTAAAAAACCTTTTTTTAAAAAAAAAAAAAAAACCCCCCCTTAAAAAAAAAGGGAAAATAAAAAGGAAAATTTTTTTTCCCCTAAAAACCCTTTTAAAAAAATTTTTTTTTTTTAAAAGGAAATTTTTTAATTTTTAATTTAAATTTTTAAATTTTTTTTTTTCCCTTAAAAAATTTTTTTTTTTCTAAAAGGGGGGAAAAATTTTTTTGGAACCAAAATTTTAAATTTTTTTTTCTTTTAAAAAAAAAAAGGGGAAGGGGGTTTTTTTTTTTTGGTTTTTTTTTTAAAATTTTTTTTGGAAATTTTTTTTTTTTTAAACCTTTTTTTAAATTTGGGAAAAAATTTTTTTGGGGTTTTTTTTTTTTTTTCCGGCCCCCTTTTTTTTTTTCCCCCTTTTTAAAAATTTTTTTTTTTCCAAATTTTTTTTTTTGGGGGGTTTAAATTTGGGCCCCACCCAAAAACCCCTTTTAAAACCAAAAAAAAATTTAAAAAAAAAAAACCCCCCCAACCCCAAAAAAAAATTTTTTTTTAAAAAAAAAAAAAAGGGGGGGGGTTTTTAAAAAAAAAAAAAAACCCCGGGCCAATTGGCAAACGGGGCCCTTTTGGGGGGGAAAAAAAAAAAAAAGGGGTCCTTTAAAAATTTTTAAAAAAAACCAAACCCCCAAAAAAATCCCGGGGAAAAACCCCCCCTTTTTTTGGGGAAAATTTGGGGAAAATTCCCTTTTTTAAAAAAAAAAAAAAAAAAAAAAAATTTAAAATTTTTTAAAAAAGGGGAAAAGCCAAATTTTAAAAAAAAAAAAAGGGGTTGCCAAAAAGGGGAAAAAAAAAAAAAAGGGGAAAAAAAAAATTTTAAAAAAATTTTTTTTTTAAAAAAAAAAGGGGTTTTTTGGGGGTTTTCCGGGTTTAAAAAGGGGGTTTTTTTTGGAAGGGAAAAACCCCCCATTTTTTTTTAAAAAATTTCCCCCTTTTTCCCCCCCCAAAAATTTTTCCCCGGCCCTTTTTTTTTAAAATTGGGGGTTTTTTTGGACCTTAAAATTTTTTTTTGGGGTTTTTTTAAGGTTGGTTTTAAAATAAAATTTGGGAAAAAATTTTTTTTTTTTGGGTTTTTTTTAAAAAAAACGGGGGGGAAAAAACCCCAAAATTTTAAAAAGGGAAAAAAAAAAAAGGGGAATTTAAAAAAAAAAAGGGGGGCCCCAAACCCGGAAAATTTTTAAAAAAAATTTTTTTTTTTAAAAAAAAAATTTTTGGGAAAAAATTAAAAGGCGGGTTTTTTAAAAAAAAAAATTTTTTTTTTAATTTACCATTCCAAAAAAGGGGGTTTTTTTTTTTTAAAAGGGGGGAAAAAATTTTTAAACCCCAAAATTTTAAAAAAAAATTTAAAAAAAGGAAAAAAGGGCAGGAAAAAAATTTTTTTTTCCCGGGGGGGGGTTTTTTTTTTTTTTTCTTTTTTTTTAAAAAAAAATTTTTTTTAAATTTTTTGGGAAGGGGTTTTTGGGGTTTAAAAAAAATTTTCCAAAGCCCCTTTTCCTTTTTTTTTTAAACAAAAATTTTAAATTTTAAACCTTTTTTGGGGTTTTGGTTTTTTTTTTTTGGGGGGTTTAAAGAAAACCCCTTTTTGGAAAAAAACCCCCCCTTTTTTTTTTTTTAAAAAAATTTTTTTGGGGGGTTTTAAAATTTTGGGCCTTTTGTTTTTTAAACCCCCCCAAAAAAAAAAACCCCCCCAAAGGTTTTTTTTAATTAAAAAAAAAAAAAAATAAAGGGGGGTTTTTTTTTTTTTTTTAAAAAAAAACCCCCAAAAAAATTTTTTTTTTAAATTTTGGAAAAAATTTTTTTTAAAAAAATTTTTTTTTTAAAAATTTTTCCCTTTAAATTTTTGGGTTTTTTCCAAATTTTTGGGGAAAAATTTTTTTTAAAAAAAAAAATTTTTTTTTCCCTTTAAAGGGGTTTTTTTAAAATTTTAAATTTTCCAAAAAAAACAAAAAATTTTTTTAAAAAAACCTTTTTTGGGGGAAATAAAAAAATTTTTTTTTGGGAAATTTCCAAAAAATTTTTTTTTTAAAAAAAATTTTTAAAATTTTTCCCAATAAAAAAAAATTTTTCTTTCCCCAAATTTTGTTTAAAATTTTTTTTTAAATTTTTTTTAAAAAAATTTTTTTTGGGAAAAAATTTAAAAAATTGGGTTTTTTTTTTTTTTTTAAAAAAAAAAAATTTAAAATTTTTAAAGGGGAAAAAAAAAAAAAAAAAAAATTTTTTTAAAAACCCACTTCCCGGGGGGAAAAATTTTTTTTAAAAAAAAATTTTTTTTTAAAAAAAAAAATTTTTTTTTTCCCTTTTCCCCAAAAAAAGGGGTTTTTTTTGGGGGAAAAAAAACATTTTAAATTTTTTTTTTTTAAAAACCCCTTTTTTTTTTTTTTGTTCCAAAATTTTAAATTTTAAAAAAATTTTTAAAATTAAAAATTTTTTTTTAAAAATTTTTTTTAAAAAAAAAAAAAAAAAATTTTTAAATTTTAAAAATTTTTAAAATTTTTTGGGGTTTTTTTTTTTTTTTTTTTTTTTTTTTAAAAAAAAAAGGGGTTTTTTCCTTTTTGGTTTTTTAAAAACCTTTTTTTTTTTCCGTTTTAAATTGGCCCCCGCCCTTTTTAAACCCAAATTTTTCCTTTTTGGGTTTTTTTTCCCCCCAAAAAAAATTTTTAAACCCTTTAAAAAAAATTTTTTAAAAAACCCCCTTGGGTTTTTTTTGGGAAACCCCAAAAAAAAAAAATTTTCCCCGGGTTTTTTAAAAAAAATTTTTTTTAAAGGGAATTTTTTTAAAAAAAAAAAATTTTCCCAACCCTTTTCCCGGGAAAAAAAAAAAAATTTTTTAACCAAAAAATTTTTTTAAAAAAAAAAAAAAAAAAAGGTTTAAATTTTCTTTTTTTTTAAAAAAAGGGGTTGGGAAATTTTAAAAATTTTTGGTTTTTAAATTTTAAAAAATTTTTTTTTTTTTTTAAAAAAATTTTAAAAACCCCAAAACTTTAAAAAAAATTTTAAAAAAAAATTTTTAAAAAAATTTTTTTCCAAAAAAAATTTTAAGGAAAAAACCCCCCCCCCAAAAAAAAATTTGGGGTTTGGAAAATTTTCCAAAAAAGGGGGGGTTTTGGGGCCCTTAAAGGAAATTTTTTTTTTTTTAAAACCTAAAAAGGGGAAAAAAAAAATTTGGGGCCCCCCCCGGGGAAAAAAAAAAAAAAAAAGGGGAAAAAAGGGAATTAAAAAAAAAAAAAAAAAAAGGAAAAAAAAATTTAAAAAAAAAAATTTTTAAATTTTAAAAAAAAAAAGGAAATTTAAAAATTTAATAAAAAAAAAAAAAAAAAAAAAAAAATTTTTAAAAAAAAAGGGGGGGGAAAAAAAAAAATTTAAAAAATTTTAAAAAAAAAAAAAGAAAAAAAAAAATTCTCCCCGGGGGGGGTTAAAAAAAAATAAGGGCAAAAAAGGGGGGCCCTTTAAAACCCTTAAAAAAAAAAAATTTCAAGGGGAATTTTTAAATAAAAATTTGGGGAAAAAAAAAAAGGGGGGAAAAAATTTTTGGGAAAAAAAACCCCGGGGAAAAAATTAAAATTTTAAAAAAAAAAGGGGGCCAAAAAACGGGGAAAAAAGGGGGGGGGGTTTTTTTTTTTTAAAAAAATTTTTTTTTTAAAAAAAAAATTAAAAAAAAAAGGGGGGAATTTAAAAAAAAACCCCAAAAAAAAGGGAAAAAAAAAAATTTTTGGGGAAAAAAAAAATTTTTTTTTTTAAAAAATTTTTTTTCCCCTGGGGGGTTTTTTTTAAAAAAAAAAAAAAAAAAATTTTTAAAAAATTTTTTTTTAAAAAAAAAAAAAAAATTTTTTTTTTTAAAAAAAAAAATTTTTTTTTTTTAAATTTTTTAAAAATTTTTTAAAAAAGGGGGAAAAAATTTTTTTCCCAAAAAAATTTTTTGGAAAAAATTTTTTTCCAAAAAAATTTTTTTTTTAAAAAACCCAAAATTTTTAAAAAAATTTTGGCCAAAATTTAAATTAAAAAAAGGGGGAAAAAAAAAAATTTTTTTAAAGGGTTAAAATTAAAAAATTAAATTTTTTTAAACCCCCGGGCCCAAAAACCTTAAAAAAAAAAAAGGGGGGGGAACCCCGGGGGGGGAAAAAAACCAAAAAAAACCAAAAAAACCCCCAAAAAAAAAAAGGGGAAAAAAAAAAATTTTTTTAAAAAAAAAAATTTTTTTTTAAATTTAAAATTTTAAAAAATTTTAAAAAAAAATTTTTAAAACCGGGGGGCCCCCCAAAAAAAATTTTTATTTTTAAAAATTTTTTTCCCCCAAAAAAAATTTCCCAAAATTTTTCCCTTTTTTTTTAAAAACCCCAAAAATTTTTTTGGGGTTTAAAAAAAAAAAAAAAAACCCCCCCCCCGGGGGGCCCCCAAAAAAAATTTTTCCGGGTTTTCCCTTTCAAATAAAAATTTTTTTGGGGGGAAACCTTTCCCTTTTTAAAACCCCCCCAAAACCCAAGGTTTTTCCCCCTTTTTAAAAAAAAAAATTTTTCCCCCGGGGAAATTTTTTTTTGGGGGGGCCCCCTTTTCCCTTTTTAAACCCGGGGGTGGCCCCCCCCCCAAAAAACCCCCCTTTATTTTTCCCTTCAAAAATCCCCCAAAAACCAAAAAAAAAAAAAAAAAAACCTCCAAAAAAGGGGGGCCCCCCCCCCCCCTTTGGCCCCTTTGGTTTTTTTCCCCCCCCAAAAAGGGCCCCCCTTTTTTCCCCAAAAAAAAACCCCTTTTTTAAAAATTAACCCCCCTTTTCCCCCCCCCAAAAAAAAAGTTTTTAAAAAAGGGAAAGGAAAAAAAAAAAAAAAAAAACCCCAAAGGGAAACCCCCAAAAAACCCAACCTTTCCCCCCCCAAAAAAAAAAAGGGGGGGTTTTTAAAAATTAAAAAGGGGGAAAAAAAAGGTTTTTTTTTTTCGGGGGGCCCCAAAAATTGAAACTAAACCCCAAAAGGGGAAAAAGGGGTTTTAAAAATTTTTCCCGAAAAAGGGGTTTTAAAAAAGGGGGCCCCCCTTTTTTTTTGGGGTTAAAAAAAAAAAAAAAACCCCCCCGGGAAAAAATTTTTAAAAAAAAAAAAAACCCCCCCCAAAAAAAAAGGGCCCCTTTGGGCCCGGGGAAAAAAAAAAGGGGGAAAACCAAAATTTAAAATTCCCGAAAAAAAGGGGAAAACCATTGGGAAAGGGGGTTTTTTTTTTTTTCCCCCCGGTTTTGGGGGAAAAACCCCCCAGGGGCCCCCCCAAAACCCAAAAAGGGTTTTTTTTAAAATTTGTTTTTTTTTTTTTTCCTTTTTTTTTTTTAAAAAAAAAACCTTTTCCAAGGGGGTTTTTTTAAAAAAAATTTTTTAAACCCCAAACAACCCAAAACAAATTTTCCTTTTGGAAATTTTTTCCCGTTTTTTTTTAAAAAAAAAAAAAAAACCCAAAATCCAAAATTTTAAAACCCCAAACCCCCCAAAACCCCTTTTAAAACCCGGGAAAAAACCCAAAAAAAAAAAAAAACCTTTAAAACCTTTTTTTCCCACCTTAAATTTTAAAAAATTTTCCCCAAAAACCTTTTATTCCCTTTTAGGGGAAAAAAAAGGAAATTTTTTTTTTTTTTTTTTAAATTTTTTTTGAAACCCCCCCCCTTTTTTTTTTTCCCGGGGTTTTTCCCCTTTTAAATTAAAACCCAAAAACCTTAACGGCCTTTCCCTTTCAGGGTTTCCCCTTCAACACCCGATCCTTTCACCCTTTTATTTCATTTTAAGAAGCCGCACCGCGGATAAATTCAACCAAAAGAAGGAAAGCCCCCAGGAACCCTTGGAATTTTCCAACGGCCGCCCCGGCGGCCCAAAAACCGGCAACAACCAACGGGTATTTAAAGGTTTGTTTAAATTTAAATTTTTCCCAAAGTAAACCCAGTTCCCCCCTCCCCAAACCCCAAATCCCCCTTTCCTTAAAAACCCCTTCCAGCGGCTTCCCTGCCTAAATTCGGAAAGAACTCCTTAAAGCCCAAGGCCCTTTAAAACCAAACGTCAATAAGGAGAAAAGGCCGAACGGGCCTCCACCCCCCAATTATTCAACTTTCAACACAAAACCGGCCTTACAAAAAAAATTAACCACCGGTTTTTTGTGTTCCCATTCGCTTGGAAAGGTTTAATTTTAAATTTTTCAAGGCTTATCCAAGGTGTTCCCTTTGTTTTTCCTAAAACCAAAGGGTTCCCTTTAAATTTTTACCCGAAAAAGGAGAAGGATCCGACCATACCCGGTAAGTTCCCATTTTTCTTCTTACAACCACCAAAACGGCAAAATTTACAGTCCACAATATTCAATTTAAAAGCCAATTTGGGCCGCCAAACCCATTTTAAAAGGTAAACCCTAAAATTGGCCCATGGGTTAATAAATTTTCCAAGATTTTGGCGAATTTCCGGTTTAGGGTAAAACTAAAATTTTACAATATTTCGACAAGTTAGATGGAAAATTGGTGAAATAATTTGGTGTTTAATGGAACCGGTTCTTAAAAATTTGACCGCCGGGAAGGAAAAATCTGGATCTTGGTTGTCCAAATTCCCTTTATTAATTTTTAAATTATAGATTTCCTGAAGGTTGGGCATTAAAGCCCGAAACCGGTTACAAAAATTTTGAAGTTTTGTGAATTAACCTTTAACCCAAACCCTTAATATAAAAACCAACATTGGAAACCCAATTTTAAAATTTAAAATTTAAAAAACGCCCATTTTAACCCACCGTCAACAAAAATAAATGGAAAGGTTTTTTCCCAAAGAGGAAATTACCTTTAAAATCCTTTTATGACCTTTGTCCCATTAAGCAAAATAACAATTTAAAGTTAAATGATTCCCTTTATGGAATGGGCATTCCTTCACTTTTTTTTTTTTTTAAATATAATTACTTGGTAATTCCCAACCGGATGGGCCCGGTTTCCAAACATTTTCTTGCGGATTAAATTAAATTTACCTTAATTTTCCTTTAAATTTAACAGAAAACCCATTTTTTTTTAAACCATTTAAAGGACCGGGAAAAATTCGTAAAATAAACCCAGGTTTATTTTTAAACCCTTTTTAAACTTTTTAAGGGCTCCGGGCGGCAAACCAACCCAAAGGAAACCTTTTCGAAATTTTGGTTTGTTTTTTAATTTTTCATTAGAACCCAAAGGTCCCAATTATCCCCAATCCCCTTAAACAATTTTAAAATCAATCCTAAATTGGGAAAACCAATCCCAAAATTGGAACGCCCCTTTAATTTAAACTTTTTAATAAGTTAAGGAGGGTTTAACTTTTTTCAAATTAGTTAATTTCAAAAAAAACTGCCAAAAATTCCTCCATTTTGGTTAAAATTCCTAAATAATCGTTTAATAAAATTCTAACATTAAAGGCTTAATGTTTTTTTGGGTTTTAAATTTTGTTTTTATTTTTTAAAAAGGTACCAACCAGGAATTAACCTATTTAATAACAAACACACAATTAAGAAATATTCATTTAAACAAGGATTTTTTTCCCGCCAAAACATGAAAAGAGATTTAAAATTGGTCATTTTTAAAATTTTTCAAGGATTGAAAATAATTAATTTTTTCTATTATTTGCATTTAGTTATTTGGTTGAAAATAATTTCTTTTGTTTTAACGACCTTAAATTTTACCTAAGGTTATTTTAAATTAGTTTTTTTAAATTTTATATTTTTTAATTAAATTTCCAAAAAAAAAAAATTTTACAAATTAAGGATTTTATTTTTAAAATTAAATTTAATTTCCAAACCCTTTAATATAAATTTTTTGGGTTAAATTTTTTTAAAATTTAAAAATTACCTGTTTTTTAACAAAATTTGAAATTTTTTCAAGTTAATTATTCAAACAATTTTCATGCCCCCAATTACAAAAAACTTTAAAACAACCTTTCCTTTATTCTTTTCCAATAATTCAAAATAAAAATTATTTACACAAAATAATAATTCTTTTAATTTCAAACATGGTTTCAAAAATTTAAATGCGATTAAATTAATTTATAATAAATATTTAAACCTAAATTTAAAAAACCATTTAAAGTTTTGAAACCGCCATAAAGGTACAAAGGAAAAATTACCTGAAAGATAAACCGAGGTTTATTTTATTTTCCATAAATACTTTTAATTTTCACTACAAAAATTTAAGACTTTCCCTAAATTTTAAAAAAAAATTTGAAAATTAAAAGATAAGTTTTGAAATATTAAAAACTTTAAAATTAACAAAATTTAAATTAAAACAAAATTGGCGCCCGATTTTAAATTTTTAATAAAATTTTAACTTTCATACAAATTAATTTATTTCAAAAAAAACAACAAATTATTTTAATAAAAAACAAATAAAAAACTGTTTATTTTGGTACCAACATTTAAACCAAATTTATTTGAGGAATGAAAGCCCTTTTGTTTTAAGTTAAATTACAAAGGTTCTTTAAAGCAAACCCGTTTTGTAAGCCTTAAGGAAAGTGGAAACCCCACAATTTACTTTGAAAAGGGTTTAAAAGATTTTTAAATTAAATAAAAATATTTTTTGTATTTTGTTTCAGGGTTATTGGTTTGAAAATTTTTTTAACGAAACCCATTTTACCTTAAACTTTTAATTAGTTTTAAAAAGTTGAACAAAAAAAATTAATTTATTACAAATGAAGGATTTTATTGGTTTAAATTATTAAATTTAAATTGCAAATTCCAAAGGAAATTTAAAAAATTACATTTAACAAGGGTTTCCAATTTTTGGTTAAATTTCAAATTAATTTTTGGGAAAATAAAAAAATTTTAAATTTTTTAAAATTTTTAATTGGCTCGAAAATTTTGACCCAAATATTTAATCTTTTTAGTTTCTTCCTTTTAAATTAAAGTTCGGCAAAAATTGGATATTTCAACTTAAAAAAAATTTAAGTCTTGAAAGGGCATTAAATTAATACAAGATTTAAAATTAGGTTGCCAAAAAAACCAAGGTTTTTAAAATTAATTTTATTTACAAAATTTATAGTTTTAACCCTAAAGGCAAAAAAAAATTGAAAAATTAAATATTAAGTTTTGTAAATAATTTGAAAACCCTAAATTACCAAACTTTATTTATTAATACTTAAAAATTTTCGTTTCATAAAATTTTTAACCAAGGAATTTTTAACAAACTCTGAAGAATTAATTTTTAAATAATAAGGTTTACAAATTTATTAAAGAATATCGCCCTTTCCAAAAATTAATTACAAAGGCAAACCAAAAGCCGTTTAAGCCAAAGGAAAGGGAAACCAAAATTTATTTAAAATTCAAAAGTTTTATTAAAAAAATGGTTTAAAAAGGCAATTAAAAGGAAGAAAAAATTTCCTCCATTATTCCCAAATTAAAAATTTAAAGTTTAAAAATTTTGTCCTAAGGAAATTGGCATTGGTAACCGGTTTAAAGAATTAAACCAATTGGATAAATTAAAAAATAAAAATTACCTAACATTAACCAAAGAAATTTTGTAAGGAATAAAATTAAATTAAATAATTTGGAAAAAATTTTTATTTATTTTTGCCTTTAAATTTCCTCAAATTCCTTTAATAACGACCAAAAATTGGAAATAGTTAAAAAATTAATTTTAAGGGCAAATTTTTCAGTTTAAATTTAGGTTACCAAAAAATAATTCCAAATTTTTAAAAATTTATTTCAAAAATTTTAATTTTAGAAAAATTTAAAATAAATTCCAAACAATTTGGAAACTGAATTTGCAACCCCCTAAATATTACCCACTTTATTTAATTTAAAATCAAAAATTTCCAAAATTCCATAATTTTTTAAAAAATTTTCCACCTGAAAGAAAAATATTTAACACTTTCAAAACCCATATGGGAAAAATTTTTCCCCAACCAAAAGGCGTAACCAAAGGGCATTCTTAAATTTTAAAACCTGGGGAACAAAACTGGGAAAAGCAATAAAGAAAAAATCTCTTAACAAATTTTTCAAATTAGGAAAATTTTCAAGTTTAAGAAATTTGGAATTCAAAAATTTTGAACTAAACCAATGGGTTTAAAAAAGTTAAATCCCAACATAAAACCAAAGAAATGTAATTTAAAATTTGGCCAAAAGGTTGAAAAAATTTTATTTGGCCTTAAATTCTTATTCAAACCAATAATCGAACAAAAAAACAAATACTTAAAACCTTTCTGATTAAATTTAAAGGTTAAAAATATAAATAAAATTTTTAATTTATGCCACGGAACTTAAAATTTAAAATAAAAACCAATTCGGAAAATTAATGAAAAACCCTAAATACCTTTTCCCACATTATCCAAATTTTTTACGCCTAACATTTCATTTTTTAAAAACATTTCCCCAGCCGAAAATTATAAATTTAATTTTAAAAGGATTTTCCCAAACCCAATTGGCAAATGTCTTTTCCCTTTTAAAACCGGGAAAATGAGAACGAGTTAAAAGAAATTTTCCTTTCTGAAATTAAAAAGAGTAAAACTTTAAATGGAATTTTGGCGTTTTCCTAATCGGCTTGAAAACCGTTAAACGCCTAATATTTAAAAGTTTCTTGTTAATTTCCCAAAGGTGAAAAGATTTATTTTGGAATATTTGGAGCGAATATTTCCATTAAAACCTTTTAATACCAAACGGCTCGTTTTAAAATTAAAGGTAAAATTTTCAAAAAGTTTTCTTTTGCCGCCTTTTATATTGTAAAGGTAAAACCAGGGTCAAGAAAATTGCGGTATTTTAATTACAAATTTCTTATTGAATTTCAAATTTTTTTAAATTTTCGCCTTATAAATTATGTTTGGATTTTAAAGGATTTTCAAGAATTGAAATTCGGATGTCCTTCAATTACCACCAAAAAACGCCAATTAAAAAAAATTTTCTTTTGAAATAAACCCGAACACCAAACGGAATTGTTGCGGTAACCTTTTGCTGAGGGCCTGAACTGGAATCAAAGGGTTTAAGCTTGATTTCCCAAATTTATTTCCCTATTTAACGAATTATTTTAATTATCCAAGAACCGGCATTGGTTTTGAACCGTAAGGTAAGTTTAAAATTTCCGGTGGTGTGCTTTTAACCAGATTTGGTGGTCTTAATTAGCGAAATTTGAAGGATTACAAAGGGCCCGTTTGAATTCAAAATTTAATTTCGCCTTTAATATGCGGATTTTAACCCCAAAAACAAAATCGAGGTGTCTAAAAACCCCTACCCAAACAAGGTTAGAAAAATAATTAACATTTAAAAATTAAACGGGGAAAAACCAACGAAAAAGTACCATCTCGGAGGTAATGCAACTAACAGCCAAACAGCCCAATTATTCCCTGTTAGGAAACAATTATTAAGGGTTCCAAACACCCATTCCATCGAAGGAAAAACCAAGGTTTAAAACTGGCTTAAGGCCAAATGAAGAGACCTAAGGGCCCGCAACTCAAAAACAAAACGTTTAATTGGGAACCACCCAAAAAAAAATGAGGTGATTTCAAAAGTACGCTTCCTTTTTTAAAAACCTAGGCTTGTTAAATTCCACATATTTTTGGTTGGGCCGGTCCTTGGGATATCAACGCCAAATCCGCCATTTGGGCGGCTTCCTTAAGGCCTCCAACCAAGCACTTTTCCATCCCGGGCCAAAACGGTTTCGGTCCATTCACCCAAATGGGCCCAACTCCCCCGTTGGCCCCACCCAAAATGGCCCACCTGAAGTTTTAAGGGTTTAATTTTTCTTTCTTCTTTTAACCCCTAGGCCTTTTAAACCCACTCCGGGTTTTATTGGTTGGGCTTTCCTGGGTTATCCGGCTGCCCTATTGCCAATCTTTTGGGTCCCGGAGGCCTTAAGATTTTACCCCTTGCCTGGTTTCGGTCCAAAAATTCATTCCCCTTCCTTCGTTGCCTTCCCCCCTAAATTTGACCGCCGCTTTAATGGTTTTATTTTTTCCGGTCTCCTTTTACCCAATAATTGGAACCCTTTAAACACCTTCTCTCCGTTTTTATTGTTTCGGTTTACTTTATCCGGTTCTGCCTCAAGCATTTGGTTTTATTTTCGAACCATCTTATTGATTTTCCTTGCTGCTTGGAAAAATTATTGCCCATTCCTCTGTAAGTTCCGTTTACCCTTTTGGGCAATTTCTTGCCGGTCTCCCTTTACAGATTAATTTTAATTAAACACCTTGTTAAAGTTGATAAATTTCCCTTTCCAGGTCCTTTTTGTTTATTTTCTATTATTTTTATTTTCCGATTGGAAAATATTGGACCTTTGAAGGTTCTTCCTTTTCTTATAACCCGATTTTAGGTTATTTTAATTCCCGTTGTTAAATTGTTTACCCCCAAAGTTTTTTATTTCATTATTTTAAAGAGTTTTATTATTTTTTTATGTTTTTTGGGATTTTCTTTGCAAGTTTACCCGAAAGTTGT